>JXSR01S005736.1:18711-32632 GCA_000969725.1 Ophiothrix spiculata | reverse complement strand
GAGACTTCAAAAAATTGGCAAAATTAACCATTGTTCAATGGAGTTCCATATGTCTATACAATATAATCATTTTATAGACATACTAGTAGGTCTAACTAGTACTAGCCATTGCTAGGCATAGGACTCAAGTCATGCAAGTTGTGTGCTCAACATAGAGGGGAGATAAAGTCAATCTTATAAATTTATAAGCTCTCTGAAGATCGCGTCCAGAATATTCAAACAATTGTGCTTCTACGCAGTCCATGCGTACGCGTATTTTCAGAATTTAAATCACCTGACACAGTCACAGCTTGCCCGATAAATCAGAAATTTGTATGAACTAGACCTACTAGTATGTCTATAAAATGATTATATTATAGACATATGGATCTCCATTGAACAATGGTTAATTTTGCCAATTTTTGAAGTCTCATTTTGAACAACTCACATCATGAAAAATATGTGAAATGTGCTCTTGCACACCTAATAGTGAGTTGCTAAAGCCATAGCCTAGGCCATGGTAGTCAAGGAGTTTACCAAACATAAAATTGTGAAAATTCATGATCACTTTTATGTAAACAATCACCTAAAATATAAAAATGCATGATCAAAATACACATTTTGATTTTTTTCAATCAACAAACACGTAAGTAGATACTCATTAATATTGTTAACAATAATACATGAGTGATCCAACAAAAAAGGGATGGCAAATAGCAAAAAAGTCGGTGGCTAATTTTTGCCACCGAGAATAAATGCGTTGTATTGGGAGAACTGTCAAACCGTAATGGCTGCCGTGGTCGTCTAGTATGAACTGCGTATACAAATGTCTAAATGTCTGATATAAAGCTTACAGGGAAAACTTGCGCTTAGAGGCCTCTGTTCCCAGCTGTTCTTTAAGTGTCATTTTCAGCAAACGTATGTCATTTTGTGTGTATGTCACGGCACTCTGTCAAAATGGTCTAAAATGAATAACATATTATATGTCTTACCTGTTCTTGTGCTTGAGTATGTCTCATGTAATTTTCCTGACATTTGGCCCGTTTTTCGGAGAAGGTATGGCTTACAATGCACGTTGATCATGATGGCAAGAAATGTCATCTCCACCTTGGCGGTCCTTGCGTCATCAGGAAGTCAAAAGTTTCGTATGTCCCACAATGCATCTTAAAAGTACCTCAAATACGGGCCTTTTTGCACGAGAGACCATCTGTGGTTTCTCAGCGTTTACGGTGCTTTCAAGATGCATTATGGGACATCGAAAGTGGTCTATTATGATGTTTTACGTTTTGCGTATTCCATCTTATTCATGGGTAAATTTGATAAAACATCCATGTAATCAGAATCGGAATCAGATTTTTATTGGACATTCATCAAATAATATTAAAATACATTGAATACAGATAAGTATTCAGAATTGTTCAAAATACCGCATAAGCATGTGCTGCGTGTGCTCGTCAATTACAACCTGTTTATACCATCCCTACGAAATCATGAAAATATTATGAACCGGATGTTGTCAGGGAGGAGGTCAATTAACGTGATTTAGGGGTCATTCGAACTCGTGCCAGTCTCCAAAAAATTTGCTAAAAAGGTAAGAAAATTATTGTTTTCTGGCAGGGTGATTTTCTAACAAGTAAGGCTAAAGTGTGCACATTGTTGTAGAGAATCTGTCCATGCCATTTCTGGCGTTGAACACCGTGTAATAAACGTACAGGTAAGGTGCAAATGTCAGTGTTTTGATTCGTTGCAACCTGATGTGTAACTTTTGATACATAAGCTTATCTCAAGCCCCAAACGGCTTGAGTGTCTTGAGCAAGACGCAGCTGATGCATGACGATCGTTTTGACTGGTCAATTTTCCCGAGCCAGTGACAAGAACTTGGCGTGGGGATCGCGGGAACAACCTATCACAGGAACAACCTATCACATGCAACTTGAACTGCGTGAATTGCAGTGTGTCGCATACGACGCAGAGTACTACTTAACAACACGCGTACGCGTTAATGAGTAAAATACCTGGATAAATGGGGAGCTTATTTCGAAGATTGACTGTACCAGACTTTGTATACCAGCGCGTGTAATAGCGTCGTCGGCTATGGAACTCAAGTTGGGGGTATTCGTGTTCACTCGGTTCCTTCCAAAATCAACTCCCAGTAGCACCGAGACTTGTGTGTAGAGACAACCTGAGCAAATAATACTTTACGCGAATGATACACCAACCTGCACGCAAAGAGTATGTGCGTGTTTCAATATGCGCACATTATAACAAGGTGCGATGCATCATCGGCAAGCTATCGGCAAAAACCCGAATACCCCCATGCCGGAATAAAATTGGTGGTGTGCCTTCTATGGTGCTCACTACATTGAACAACATTGCTTTCCTACCGTCTAGGAAAACTCATAGTTAGGAGTAGGTGCTCACTTAGTCTGATCTGAGCTTCCAGACCCATACCGGGGTACTTCATTGCATTAAACATATTTAGTCTGGGTTCACAGTCATTGACTCCTGCGAAGAGCCGACAAAATTTTGAAATATGAAGCAGAGGCACCACTTGTGGATTCATCAATCTCTAATGTCTGATATCTTAAATGCCGCTGTTCCTAGCTGTTCTTTAAGCATCATTTTCAGCAAACGTATGTCACGGCACTTTGTAAAAATGCTCTAAAATGAATAACATAAATTATTAATGTCTTACCTGTTCTTGTGATTGAATATGTCTCATTTGATTTTCCTGACATTTGGCCCATTTTTTTTAGAAGGCAGGGCTTGCTTTGCACATTGATCATGACGGCAAGAAATGTCATCTTTACCTTACGTCATCGGGAAGTCAAAGGTCATACCAGTTTCGTATGTCCCATAATGCATCTTGAAAGTACCACAAATACGGGCCTTTTTGCTCGAAACCATATTAATTACTACGTTCTATGGTCAACTGACCGTTTACGGTACTTTCAAGATGCATTATGGGACATACGAAAGTGGTCTATCATGATGTTTTAAATACGTTTTATGCATTCCATTTTATTAATGGGTAAATTTGATAAAACATCCATAGCCTAATCAGAATCGGATTCAGAATTTATTCGACATTCATCCAATTATATTAAAATACATGTAAAATGAAGGTAGATAAGTATTCAGAATTGTTCAAAATAGCGCATTTAAAAAAAAGCATGTTCTGCGTGTGCTCGTCAATTACAACCTGTTTATAGCATCCCTACGAAATCATGAAAATATTATTAAGTGGATGTCGTCAGGGAGGAGGTCAATTAATGTAATTAAGGGGTCATTCAAACTCATGCCAGTCTCCAAGAAACGTTGCCAAAAAGGTAAGAAAATTATTGTTTTTTGGCTGGACGATTTTCTAACAAGTAAGGCTAAAGTGTGCACATTGTTCTCTAGGGAATCTGCCCATGCCATTTCTGGCATTGAGCAGTGAGCACCGTGTAATAAACGTACAGGTAAGGTGCAAATCTAAGTGTTTTAAATCGAAAAACTCTCGGGAACCTTATGTGATTACTTTTGATACGTAAGCTTGCCTCAATCGCAGGACAGGGAGTCCTGCGATTGTGTTTCTCGATCAAAGTGTCACAAATTCGAGCACTTCAAGATGGAGACTTCTGGTGTGAGATTTACTTGAATAAAAACGACACCTTGCTAGTAGGTCTTATCAATCAATCAATCAATCAATCAATGATACAAGTACTTGCAAAACATGCATACCCCATGAAGGAGTCTTTTCGTACAGGGGACCCACGGCTTTACATGACTGTCCGACCATGGAGCAAGTAGAGTAAACCCTGGAAAAAATCGAGAACAATTCTAGTACACATTCTTGAGGTGCAGATTTGGAACACAAAATCAAGTACAATTTAAGTACAATTCGAGTACAAATTGGTGTACTTGAATTGTACTTAAATTGTACTCGAATTGTACTTAAATTGTACTCAAATCTGTGTTCCAAATTTGCACCTCAGGAATGTGTACTAGAATTGAACTCGATTTTTTCTAGGGAAAGTTTCTTGCCCGATGGAAACAAGGAGACGAATGCCGCCCGGCCCGGGGCTTGAACCCACAATCTCTGTATTACGAGACCCGTGCTCTAACCACTCGGCCATTTACATGAGTCCAAATGCAACCAGGGAAAACAATGAGGCTCTTAGGGATCAACACAGCCACCCTACATCACTTTAACCATACTCATATTTTTGGAGACTTTAACTATATGGATGATGTTCACCAAAGAATAGGAAATGGCAGTTGAAAAGTACATTCCACAGTTGGAAATCAAAAGGTAAAGACAGGTATTTCAAGGCTGGAAAAAGATGATGGAAATCTGACAGAAAATGACAAGGAGGCAGCAAATAGCTTTAACTTCAAATCAGTGTTTACTGAAGAGCCTGCAGGAGCAGTACCGCAACTCATAATTAAAACGAATTCTTCCAGGGGAAAATCTTGGACGAGTGCTATTTCACGGTAGAAGACATTGTTGAACAACTCAAGAAGCTGAAACCTGACTAATCGCTTGGTCTTGACGGTATCCATCCACAGGTCCTGGCAAGTTGCGCTGAGAAACTAGCCATACCACTGAATACCATCTTTGGAAAATCATTAGATGAGGGCTGTCTCCCAGATGATTGGAAACAAGCTCGTGTGGTACCAATATACAAGAAGGGGGTGAGAAAATCACCTGGTAATTACAGACCTGTCAGCTTGGCATCCATACCTTGCAAAGTACTTGAGTCGACTAGGGAGAAAATCCTCACGAATCTGAATGACCATGATCTACTAGCCAAAGAACAACACTTTTTATGAAAGGCAAGTCTTGTCTATCCAACTTACTTGAGATATTCAAAGATATTACAAAGATACTGGATGGGGGGATGGGGTAGATACAATGTATGATATACTTGGACTACTCCAAAGCCTTTGATTCTGTGCAACACAGACGAATACTCTCAAACGTTGAAGCCTATGGAATCCAAGGAAGTATAAGCTCATGGTTAAGTGATTTTTTAATTGCCAGGAAGCAACAGGTTATAGTTGGAGATGTGGAGTCAGACTGGACAGATGTAGTTAGTGGCACTCCTCAAGGCTCAGTTCTTGGACCAATTCTCTTCGTATCTACATCAATGACTTGCCGGAGAATGTCCAGTCTAGTGTCAAAATGTTTGCTGACGATACGAAGGTTTATCGAAAGATTAGTTCAGCTGAAGATCAACAAATTTTATAAAGCGATATGATGTTACTTCAAAGGTGGTCGGAAAAGTGGCTGTTGCGCTTTAATACGACTAAATGCAAACGAATGCATATGGGCAACACCGACAACCGCTCAACCCGAGAGCCGCGTACCATACTTTTCTATATTGACGCACAGGTGCCTCTAAACGAGAACAAATAAATTCTGGACTAACGTGAATGCGCCATCCTATATTAAAATTCTGTTTATTAAGGATACGTGAATAAACTTATATTTTGCTTGATCTATTGAAACGCATTGAATCTCAAATCATTTGGAACGGTCACGCAGACTTTAATTCGTACATATATTGATTGGAAGTTTGAGTTACCTTTGAATTCTACATAAAAGTATATTGCTTGTTGGTGTTTCCAAATATTTGTTGAGTCATTCAATGTTTTATTGGACTTATATGGATAAGAGCTGAAATTGATTCAACTATAGGCCTGTAATACATAATTTCACTCTGCCAATTACAATGTTTGTTATTTAATGCTATATTAAAATTAAGGAATGAAAAAGAAGAAAAAAAAACAGCATTGTTATAGGCCTATAGGGCTGAGTAGGATTTGAACCATGGTTTCTCGGGTACCAACATATCATCTGAGACCAATGATCCAATTAGGTATTTGATGCAAACATTGGTTAATCATTCATAGATAACTTTCAAAGTGATTTATTGCGCAACTGCTATTGCATCATTATAATCACGACGCAGTTAAACTTTTAACATGCTTTCTATCGATCTGATCACGCATACTGTAACTATAATGATATAATAGGGATAGAAAAATTCATCACGTATATTACTAGTGGTATAGATTTAAGAACATTGTCAAGAGTAGAACATGTACATCTACGTTCGAGTCCCATTCTGATTTTAATCGTAAAATTTATTAGTTTTAATTTTATAAAATGTATTTAGGGCCTATTTCTTTATCTTTTTATTGATCAAATTATATCTCCATTTGATTTTTATGAGTGTTTTAGTGTTATTTATCAAGTGATTAGAAATTTAATCAATTTGAAAATTTTGCATGTATTTCAAATTGGATTAAAAAACGCTTAAGATGCGACAATCGTCCATGGAGAGATCTTCAAATGTTTGCCAGTTATCAGAGGTTGTACAACTTGAATGAACAGCTAACATCCATTGGTAACGCGTAACAATGCCGTATCATCACTGCAATCATCTCTAGGACCGTCCCACCAAAAAAATAAAATAACCTGCCCAATAAAACCCTGTAGGTTGACAAATAAATAAATGAATTGAGAAAAAATGCAAGTTGCAGACCAATTCATTTACTAAAGAAATATAGATCACATAATTACTAATACACTTGTTCACATCCATTCAATGAATGTAGAATAACCAGTTCGAAAACATTGATAAATACCACGACAATCAAATCGATTATTCATTACAAGCCGACCCTGACAGACGATTTCTAATAGATAAATAGAGAAAAACGTAAGTTTATTCACGTATCCTTAATAAACAGTAGTTTAATAAAGGATGGCGCTATCACGTTAGTCCAAAATTTATTTGTTCTTGTTTAGAGGCACCTGTGCGTCAATATAGAAAAGTACGGTATTTTAGTTATAACTGTAAGTATTTTCAGACCTTCACTCATCTTGCCTGATCACTGTAGATAGGTTCAATAATACAATTTATACAATGGTTTGATCACCATGAAATTTACAATAATGCTCATCTTCTCAAGGCATATATTATAGATTGGTCATAATAATCATACAAATAGCTTACGAGCAGTGTTTAGTCCACCTAATCGGACCACGCGACACCCTTGCTACTCGCTTTACTCACTGCTTATGGTCCTTTTAAACGGACTAAACACTGCTCGAAAGCTGTTCGTACGATTATTGTGACCAAGCTCTTGCTTATTGCAGGACAATTGTCAACAATTACTGTCAACATGTTTCAAGTCTACAGAACAGAAACAATTTTACAAACATGTTACTTTCCCATACAAATTACAATCTCAAGACATGCCTGTTATACACTATTAATACCGCAAATCATCACAGAGCCTCAGCACCATTGGTACCCTTTTTATTTTTGTACTATGCATGATGCATGAACAGTAGTTTTCCATGATACTGGTAAGTCAAGCCCATACATATCAAGGTGTGTGATTATCGTTATAATGTTGTTGACATGTTGGATGTTTGCCTCTCGACATATTGATACTCAAAAAGCGTATTGATAACAGCTAGCACTTGTGTCTTGTGTTTGTTTGCAGGTATTTCAGTGTTGGCATTACTTCTTGCAGGATATTTAGGACAGCAATACCTCCCGCCTCCCAAACCAAGAATCGTAGGGATTGATCTGGGAACGACATACTCCTGCATAGGAATCTATCATGCCGTCACCGGAGATGTGGAGGTATGTTTTAGATGCCAACCTTAAAATCAAAGTTTCTGGTGTTAAAAAAAAATCCTGAATCCATGCCCTTTTCTTGGCCATATTTAAACATTTTTTACAGTCTAACAGAATTTTACTAGGCTTTAAAAAGCAGTGGTGTAGCCAGACATTTTCATCAAAGGGGGCAAGGCAGGCAAAGATATTTTGAAGGGGGCAACTCCCCAAATGAGTACTAGACACAAAATGGTACACCCCATTTTTTTACCATGGCTTCTTATGTAAAAATGACATTTTGGTCTTGTTTTTTTTTTCAAAAAGGAGTAAATTTCCTACTTTTTAGAAGTAAATTCCCTTTGCCCCCTTCTGGCTACGCCAAAGCCTCTGGGCCGGTTTACCAGTATTTGTGGACAACTTAGAAGAGAATTTATGACCATATTTAAAAAATGGCAAGCCAGTTATATTTCTAATAACTAACTAATAATATATCCCCTGATCCGGTTTACTTTTAGTATCTGTTGCGGAAAGCCTTGCAATGCATTTAGGATCCAAGGATTTCATCACTACAACATCGCAAGATACGCAGTCTTCACAAGCGCTACAAGAAGTGTGATTTAAAATGTCAAGTGATGAACGATTGTACCCCTACATAAGGGCTACATTGTATACGAATTGATGCTTTTAATGATGCAATGTGTCATTTGTTTGTATTATCAGGTGATCCCAGATATCGATGGTCATCGCACCATTCCAAGCATGGTGGCATTCACAGACGATGAGAGGGAGCTCGTCGGACGCAGGGCGTTATGTCAGGCAGAAGAGAATCCAGAGGCAACTATCTATGATGCCAAAAGATTCATTGGCAAATTGTTTACTGATGAGGGGCTCCAGAAGGAAGCTGCAAGGTACCCGTTTCAGGTATGTTTCATTTGAAACAAGTGAGTCTAAGGACGTGTTCACACTGAGAATTTTAGTCATGACTATATTCTCGCTCGTGAGCCACTCATGACCAAATTCTCAGTGTGAACGCAATTTTAAAAAGTGTCTCGCTCGTGATCAAAAGTGACGCGCCACTAGTTTTAACGCGCAAGTCGTGCCCCAGTGTGAACGTAACTGATAAGTTGTCTCGCTCTAGAGCCGCTCACGAGCGAGAATATAGTCATGACCAAATTATGTGTGAACACGCCCTTATACTCTATAAACCTTGAAGTATGCAGCAAGCAGCCAATTAACACACACAAACCAATATGACTATATCGGGGAAGTAAAGTAGTCCGTATTTTTCAAATCATAACCATATACCCAATCTTGTTGAATATTCAAATACTTTAATATTTGTCCATGTTGTAGCAGAAAAATTAGCAAAAAACAATACCAAATCATGGAAGATTCAATCATGGCAGATTCAAGCACATGCAGTGATTTGGTCTTAATCAATCATTGCTAGTCTCTTAGGTATTGGAGCACAATTAGGCCACAACTTTGTGAGGCCGGCAGCAACCTGGCCACAGCCTTGATTTTCCGAGATAGCGACTGTAGGCTTGATTTTTCACTTCAAGATTATTGTAAAATATTTATTGCAAGTTTTGAAATTATATAGAGGTGCATAATCAAGTCAACCGTCGCCATCTTGAAAAATCAAGGCTGTGGTCAGGTTGTGGCTGGCCGCACCAAGTTGTGACCTATAGCTAATTGTGCTCTTATGTAACAAAATAAATATAGGCCTAAGGGCTATTAATTTGTGATATGTCATATAGTGGTACAGGTACATGCTTCTTTTCTTGGACGTCAGCATGTTCATATTTTGATTACCATTCGGAAACCCTGGTCACATAACCTTGCAGCGAGGATGTGTTTACGGCGTCATACCAGCAGACACCGCGGAGTCCGACCGGTGTCCGGACGGTGTCCGTGAGCCGTAGAGACGCCAGAAGCATGACGCAAGAATTTAATTTTCGAGTTATAACCTTGCGGCTTGTATACGATGTCTTCAGTTATGGTCACATAACCACCGGCGTCCGACCCGAGTCCGACCGGGCATCGCAAGCATTGACCGGTGTCATAGCGGCGTTGAGTCCTCTTGCGGCTTATGTGATCAGGGTGTAACAGGACAAGCATACCTTGACCTTGATACCTCCGATCTGAATTCTGCATTTTATTAGATTTATCTGAGTAGCTAAAAGAAGCTGGCAGGTACTGCAAGAACAGCCACAAATTAATATTTGTGTGGTTTGTATGCTCAACCAAATCTATGTACCGATGTTGGTTTTGGCGGGAACTAAGTATACCTGAATAGGCGGGAACTGAGTATACCCGAATAGGCAGAAACTGAGTATACCTGAATAACCCCTATTTTAGCTATATGGCTGATGTCGTCATTACACGGGCCGGTATACAGAGTCTGGTATCTCCCCTCTAAATCTATGATTGAGGTAGGTCAAGTCATTTTCAAGCAATCATCAAGCATTAAGGAATCAAAAATTTTAATATTCTCTCATATGTTTATCTTTAAGGTGAAAAATGTAAGCGAAGAAATCCGGTTCATCCTACCACCATCACATGATGTCAAAGAGCCTGTCACGCCAGAATTTATTGGTTCGCGCATTCTAAACCAACTCAAAGAAACTGGACAGCGCCATCTTGGTGTACCTGTCACCAAAGCTGTGATGTCTGTCCCAGCAGAGTTCAACGAGAGGCAGCGGAATTTTACAAGAAAGGCAGCCGCTTTGGCAGGTATGTGCATGTTTCAGGGGTAGAATTTCACCAAGGGTCCTTCCGGACTTTTCCTTTGGAACAGTTTTTGAACTTGCTTCTATTCTTCTTGTGTGCTATTGCGTGCATGAGTCGAGCCAAATGAGTGGACCAAGGTTAACATTACAGTTGAACTGGTTTCAACCAGTTGAAATCCTGTTGATCCCAGATGAATATCTAGTTGCACACAGTTAAGCTAGTTGGTTCCGTGACAGAAAATGGAACAATTTTCAACTAAGTTTTTACTGACCAGTTGAACTCCGGCAAGTCAAGTTACAACCAGTTAAAAACAGTTGAATCCAGATGAAACCAGTTGGTTACGTCATGGAAAATGGAACAATTTTCAGCTGGGATCAACTGGAATTAATTCCTGGGGAATTTCAGAATAATGCTGAAATTCTAGCCCTGTGTTTGACTGAGTAGCTTATAGCAGGTCCATTTTGTTAAATATCATTCATCATGTGAATGCAAAAAAGTCATATCTGCAATGGCTGCCATATGTTATATCTATTTAACTCCTTATCTTGTAAAATGTTTCTGTTAGTATGGTGGCCCTTGAAATGGTTCTCCAGGTGACACTCTCCTGAAGAACCATTTCAAGAGTCACTGACCCAAGACTGGAGCGTGTAATGCAAATTTATGAAAAAATGGCAGCTATTTCAGATACGACTTTCTTGCACTCACATGACAAATTTGCACATGTATGCTTTTATATTAGGCTGTCCAAAACCATAACCATTTGTACAAACTGTAGTCTCATAATGGCTTCTTATTTGTTGCATACAAAACTTGTGTTAATTGTTGCACACACGCTGGTACCTTGTACAATGTGCAGCAAAGTTATGAAAAATTGATCTCTTTCAGCGACTGAAATTTTTGAATGCTCTCTGGTGGGGGGGGGGGGGGGGGGGGGTTTCCAGTTGAGGTTTATTACATCATCGAAAGTATTAGGCCCTATGTAACAGCCATTAGGTCTTCTCTTTTAGTTTCTATTGGAGGGCCCATATCCTTCTGTATTCTTCCCAGCAGCTCAAAAGAATCTGATATTTTTACGGAAGCTGGAAGATCTGACCTGCACACTTTTCAGGATATGGACTCAGCAAATGTTAAAGTCCTCATTATAGATTCTTCCTCCTAAGTACCCAGATAAAGTCCTTAACCTGGTCTAGATTGTTTCCTTTATTAACACTCAGGGTGGTTCTTTCATGGGTGGTTCTTTTATTGTTTGTTATAGTAGTGGCAGGCTATAAAATGGTGGTGTTTGAGATTAATGAGAGTTAAAGCTTATAAGATGCAGCTTGTGCTCCTGAATATTTTGACACCCTTTTCAAAGAAATCAGTTAAAATTTTAGGGGATGCCTGGCCAAAAAACGATTTTCGGTTAAGGGATTCGGACCCCCACCAATTTCCATCAAAATTCCATATTTAAACTTCTGTGTAACCTATTACAAAGGTTTTGGTGTCAAATTAGGCCCTGAGGGCGCTTTGCCTAAAAAGAGCGCATACTTGTATTGATCGCTCTTGAAATGATCACGATCTTGAACATTAAAAGCGGAAGCACATGCTCAAGAAATTTTACAGCTTTTAACCCAACGGTTTGGATATGCCAGCCGATTGTATAGCGGAAGATGCGGCTCAATTGAAATGCAGTGGTGTCAACGAACTTTTAGCCCCTGTATATTTCAATGGAGACTTATTGAAGAATGTACAAATTGATTTTACAGACAAACGAACGGGATAAATCAACCAAGATTTTCAGAATATGTTTTTGCAAGGGTTATCTTTAATCCTACATTTAAAAAAACAGCAAAATTATAAACAGTTGTGCGCACATAGATGAAAGCCCCCTCATGGCCTAAAATTGTCATTTTCAGGATCGTAACAAATACCAGTTGACGATTCTGTTAAGCTAAAAAACTCAATTTCGATAGATGTGACCTTGAGGGTGAAAAGTGGATCATGAATTGCCCCTTTAAGGTGATATTTATCATAAACTGCTTTTGCTTTTAGGCATTGATGTGCTGCGAATCATCAACGAACCAACAGCAGCTGCAATGGCATATGGTCTAAACAATCAGGAGGGAGTAAGTGACATCATTGTAATTGACATGGGAGGAGGCACACTGGATGTATCGCTGCTCAATGTACAGGGTGGAATGTTCCAGACTATGGCTATGGCAGGTAATTTTATAGTGGCCATTTTGATTGTAGCGTATGGAGAGTGTTATACATAAATTTAGTAGTGTATGCTAAACTTAAAACTCCTCATATCTATCACAGTACATGTATAATAGCAATAGACCTTTTCAAAATCCATTCGAAATTCTTCGTCAATCACGTGGCATTTTTTAACCAATCCCATACAAGGTCATTATATAGTATGCTCGTTTTTGTTAAAAACATTTTGCGGCTTGCGAGGGGAAATTCTCTTGCTTTTTCAGTGCAATAGAAGTAAAAAATAATTATATGCAGACCCTTACATTATTAGAGGCACTAATTCTGAAAAACTGTTGGCTGGTGGTAACATATATGCTCAGTGAGAATGAGTTAAATTTCCCTTTGAATTCGGCCAATTAAGCTTAAAATTGCAAGTCACCTCAGCGCATCACACTAAAAGTGCCCCATTAATGCTAACCCTAATTTCAAGTATGAATTGGTATCAATCAGTCAGGTAAATGTGAACATTACATTCTAAGTATGTCAGTTTTACTGTCTGTAATTGCTGGAAAGTGTAAATTTGGAATTCTTGGAAAGTCATGTTTTGAAAGGGTCTATTATAGATATATCAAGGGGAAAACGCAAAGTTTGCATAACTTATGTAATCAAATGTGACCATCCATCACAAATATTCAGATTTTTTTTTTCATTTTGAGCTACAGTACTAAAATGTTCTACTCACATAACATCCCGACCGGTGTCTGATAAGCCGAAGGAAGCCGCAACGCCGGTATGACATCAGTATGACACTGGTGAATACTTGCGAGCTCTTGCGATGCCCGGTCGGTCTCTGGTAGTTATTAGACCATAACTGAAGACATCGTATGCAAACCGCAAGGTTTCAACTCGGAATTAAATTCTTGCGGCATGCTTCCGGCATCTCTACGGCTTACTGACAAAGTTCGATGTCATTTTCAAGCTGAAGGTGCTCTTTTTGAATCTGCAATCAAATGGGACTGACTAATGGAGGTTTGTAGTCACACATGCACATACATGTACTGTTTGTGCTGTGCATCAAGTCAAGGTTCATGGGGTCCAACATTGCAACTGAGCTTGCTGTGTTTTGGATTAGGGAGTGGTGGGGTGTTGGGGTGGAGAGTGTACACTCCCGGTCAAAAGTGATTGCGCACAAAACCTTTAACCAGCCATATTTCGAGAACCGTTCATCATTAAATTGCGCCATATTTTTTCGGATTTATATTTTTCCATATATCTAAAAACTCAACAAGAATTGCATTTAACACATTTGGAAATATGGTGTGCTAAACATATTGTGTACTTTCTTCTGCACATAATAAACAGAGTTTAAATACATAACTGCACATTTGTTGGAAAACTTATTACCTGAAAAT
>JXSR01S005736.1:0-18266 GCA_000969725.1 Ophiothrix spiculata | reverse complement strand
TCTTGTGCCTTGAGCTCCCTGGATGTTTTTTTGGTAGATTCAAGAAAGAGGTCAAATTTTCAACTTTGTCCTATTTCAAAAGTTGAGGTATTGTTCATCTTGGGCCAGCGATCAAAATATCTATGTTGACTTCTTTGTCCAATCTTTCCTTAACACTAAGTGTACAAGCGGGTCCATATGGACCCAGGGTTTTGTTTTTGGCACGTAGCGCAAAAATGCAACATAGCTCAATGAAGCTGTTTTATGTAATTTTCAAGATAGGGGTGCGCATGTTTGGGTGCAAAAAAATCAAATTGATTGCAACATTTTTGAGATAATTAGCATAAACTGCTGAAATAATGACCCTTTTCAAATTTTGTTTGTTTCCCTTAAATGTAACAAAACAATTTTTGGAAAAACAAAATTTCAGCAATGCATTTGGACTTATCAAATCAAAATCAAATCAAATCAAATTTATTCACAATATCATACAGAAAAAAAATATCATAAAAAACAATAGAAACACACAAATCAAGACAATGATATTGTGGGAATGGTCAAAAGGCCAAAAAGACCTGAAGGGGACCATCCCCTGAAGGACATTGTTTCAATCACACAAAATCAAAAGCAAAACGGTACAAAAATACATAAAAAAAACCAAACATACGCACGGAGGGAGGCATGCCAAAACCAACAGAATCAGTTATAAGTAGCAATAAGATTGGATTTGTACATGTTTTATAATCTGCCTTTATGAGCCAAATTTCATTAAAAATTCCTTTGGGAAAGCAGATTTCAAATTTGTGTTAATTTTCAAACATTTGACACGAATTAGTTATTTGGCCGGCATTTCGAAACGGAATAACAGACTTATAATTTTTTGGTTGTATATGATTTCTATTGAGTTGGTTAATCACTGCAATTTTTAAAGATAAATAATTTCAATAACATTGTTTTTAAAGCTATCACCCCCACCCCCCACTGTGCACTATCAGGATTCTAAACACCTTGTAGTAATACACTTATTGTCAAGGGTCAAAGGTTAAGAGAAAGTTTAAATTATCAACTTTGTCTGATTTCAAAGGTTGTGTTGTCAAATTGTTTTGTCTTGGACTGGCAATCAAAAGTACCCATGGTAACTTCGTTGTCAAATTTTTCCTTAGGGGTCAAAGATAAAAAGGGTTAAAAAAATTTCACTTTTGTCTAATTTTTAAATGTTAAAGTGTCAAAATGGTGGCCATTGACTAAATGGGTCAATGATTCAAATATCTCATGCTGCATAATTGTCGTTGCCGAACGAGTTCAGGATGGGGACTATAAAATGAGCTCCGTCCGTGATGAAAATGTTAACCTAAATGTTAACCTACATTTTCTCAGAGACCCGAGGGTCGCACGTTCCTGAAACTTGGTGGGTGGGTACAGTTCAATGTGCATTACCGATCTCCACATTTGGCAGGGACTTATTCTATGCATTGCGTAAACCTAAGTTCTACTTATTTGCTAATAGCCCATCCCAAATGAGCATGCTGACTGAGCACAAATTAACATCTAGTTGTATTTTGTATCTCTGATCTGAACCTGCAGGTAACAATCATTTAGGAGGACAAGATTTAAACCAGAGACTGATGCTCTACCTCAAAGATTTGATTGAAAGAAAATTTAGTCAGCAGCTGACAAATGCAGAAGATCTACAGCGATTACGACTTGCTGTAGAAGAAGCTAAACTAAATTTGACAGCTCATAAAGTAACCAACATAAAAGTGCCTTTGCCATCATTGGGCAAAAATATTGTTTTTCAAGATAAATTGACTCGGAAAACGTTTGAGAAAATTAACGATGACTTATTTCAGAAGGTGCTAGAACCAATCAAATTAGTTTTGGATGACATCGAAATGAATCCTGAAGATGTCGACGAAATAGTTCTTGTTGGGGGATCGACGAGAATACCGCGTGTAAGAGAAGTCATTCAAAGTTTTTTCAACAAAAAACCAAATGTTGCTATTGATCCGGAGTTGGCGGTGGCGTATGGGGTCGCAGTTCAAGCTGGGGTCATAGGGGGCATGTGGCCCTTGCAAGTTAGTGCTATTGAATTGACCAATAGGAAGCTGAGGAAAGTAAATATAGAATAATTTCTTCATATGAGTGCAAGAAAGATGCATCTGCAATGGCTGCCATTTACTATATTTGTTTAACACATTGTCACTAGAATGTGAAAAATCCCTCATTTTTTTCTTCCGTATTAATCTGTGGCTCTTAAAACGTTTCTTCAGGTGAAGCAATTTCAAGAGCCACTGACCCAAGACTGGACATTCTACAGTGTGCAAATTCAAGTGGCAGCTATTTCACTTAAAACTTTCTTGCACTCACATGATGAGTTGTACTTCTTTTTTCTGAAATGCAGTTATGACCTTGTTGCATTGATGACCCTATACCTGATGTACAAAAGAGTTACACGAAAGTCTTAACTACAAATAGTCCCAGATACTAAGTAAAATGTGATTGTTAGAAAAATAACATTTTTTGACAGATAACTATAACTATAACAGCAGATATTGCACTAAACTGCACATCAAAAGTTCATACCCATAATTTCTACAAGCCTGCAGATGAATTCAATAAACGCTTTCTGATAATTGTTGGCACACCAGTTAAGTCTCATTGATTTGAAGTTGTTATGTATTAAGTTCACGAACAAGCGACACTGATTTACAAAGAACGGTTAATTTAAAAAACTTACTTCTGAATTCAATTCTTGCAAATTCCTGAACGACACACTGATGGTACACCCCCAAACACCATGAATACACCCTGTGAGTAGCCAGGATCAATAAATGACGGATTAGCTCCACAGTGCATCCTATTCAAGTTCAAAATGACAGCATGGTAACAATATTAACCTAATGGATTCCATATGTAACATTGCCCTGTACTCATTTGGTACAAATGATAGCTTTCTGCATGTAATTGATCAATTTACAAGAATTACTTCAGAGGTAGTTTTTTTTAAATCAACTTTTATTTGTTAATTGGTGTCCCTTGTTATAATGAACTTGATACAAATGACTACAAATCCATGAGACTTATCTGGTGTGCATTAGAAAAACATTAATTTAAATCATCTGCTGGCATGTATACTTTGATCAACACTAAATAGGTGTGAATAATGAGGCTTTTCTTCATCCGCAAGTAAACATTATCCTACTTACACACGTATTGTAGATACTGATGCGCGAGTCACACATACAACGCGCACTGCATCTCCTGCAGTTATGCTGTGTTCAGCTATGGGCACGCTTATCTGTATTAATTCATGATGTGAAGAGGACCGCGTATTTGGTGTTGATCAAAGTATCAAAATCATGGGTAGGAATGTTGACGTGCAGTTTATTTGAACAACTCAATACCCTCTAATTTCTGTGACAGCTACAAATCCTCACATGGTGTGCCCTTGTTGTTATAGACAGTGTTCCCACTAAGGCCTTTTGTCGCAAAATTGGCGCAGAAGCTCAAACAATTGGTGCAAGGGGTTCCCAAAACAAAAAGTTAAAAATATGGTTTTGGTTATACACAGCATTCACATATTTCAGTTTATATTCAAAATTACTCTCATTCATGAGGTGATATGTTTTCTGAAATCGGCAATGGCGAAATGATTTTTTTTCCCTTTTTGTCGCTTTAGTTGTTTAAATAATTGATCATTAAACACCTTGATTGGCTTTACAGATGATCAAATATAAAGATGAGACAAAAGACACTCCTTTATTTTGACAGCCAATGCAAACACTTGTCTTAAAAAATTGATTATTTCCCTTATTTTACCTGTAAACAAAATTTGCTTTAGTCTGGGGCTTAATGCATCTGTCAATTACAAACACTGCTACCTGGGACCTGGACACTGCAGAGACAATACCCGAGTAAATTACCATGGGATTACCAGAAAGAACTAACCAGGACAGGTCTATACTCTATTAATCTTGAAGTATGCAACAAGCAATCAGACTCTGTTACAGGATCCATAGCATATCCCTTGTATTCTACAACATTGGGAACCGGTGGTTTTGTATTGTGTAAGAGACTGGTAATGATTGATCAGGATTGATAATAAGACCAAATCACTGCGTATGAATATTTGTACATGATTTATTCATGACTTTGGTATTATTTTGGGCCAAATTTGTTGCTACCAAATTGACTTAACATTTAATTATTAGTTCATTTGAATATTCAGCACGATTTGGCACTTTGTTATGATTTGAAAAATACGGACTAATTTACTTCCCGTAGGGTCATATTGGTTTTTGTGCGTTAATTGGCTGCTTGTTGCATACTTCAAGGTTTATAGAGTATAAGTGAGCGTACTATATGGCAATATCAGGGATTGTTGCACTTGGCTCTAGTTATCTCCCCCACAGTACTTTGATCAACACCATGTAGGTGGACCTCTTCACATTATGATGATACAAATAAGCGTGTGCATAGCTGAACACAGCACAACTGCAGGAGTTGCAACGTTAAATGTGCATGTGACTCGCATATCAGTATCTACGGCGCGCGAGTAAGTGGGATTATATTTACTTGCAGATGAAGAAAAGCCTCATAATTCCTGTCTATTTAGTGTTGATCAAAGTATAAGGCCCGCAGGTCCCCCATAGCCGGGCTTGCAATTGACTGATGCTCAACTCTTTCTAATTCTTTTGTTCATACAGACATTACAGACCTTTTCTTAATATATATTATTATTTATGTATGCAGGGTTATCTTTATCATTAAGGCCTAGTTGCATTGCCACATGTTGAATAGGTTTTTATTCCTGCGTGGGAGGGGGATACTGAGGTTTGGTTCAGGCAGGGGTGTGCCTTTTGGAAATTTGCAGTACTGCCCAAAAAAGTACTTTCTTCATGAAAAGTGGGCCCATCCAAATATTGAATCACCTAATTCCTAGTCATATAATCCAGAAACTTTTTTTAATACAATTAAAATTTGTGCCCTTTCAATTTTGAATAGTTTTAAAAAATAGGTCCATCAAAATGTCATAATTTATATAGGCACTAGACCGATTTTGCTACATGTAGCTAACTGGGTTTTCTACACATCCCCTATCACTTTTATTATCCCCCACCCTGGGTTCCAACTCTCTGTGAAAGTTTATAAAATTATAAAAACCATGACACATATTCTGACACCAATGTGAATGGTTAAGATTTATCATTCTGGTCAGACAGTATCTACTCTACCATGGAAAAAGGAAGTAATGCACAATATTAAATGCATTTTTCACTTCCTTTTGTTAAGGTATTACTGATGTGATACAATTTAGAGCATATATTATTTCTATTGAGATAAAAATATTGAAAATGGGTGTCTAATTGAGAAATTATTATATCATTGTAACCTAAAACACTAAGGCTCGTAATCCAGAAAGGTGTTTAGCCAAACCAAGGGTTTAATTCTCATCAACAGCACGGCCGTACTGTTCCGCTTGAGAGCTGCAACAGCGCATATCTATCACTCCTGGACAGTTGGACCCGTATTCCTGAAAGGTGTTTAACTATACCATGGTTTTATTTCTTGTCAACAGCACGACTCATTGAACTGTTCTGCTTGAAAGCTGCAATAATGCGTATCATTCCTGGACAGTTGATGCTCAGTTAAACCATGATTTAGCTAAACACCTTTCTGGAATATGTATGCCTTGATGTTCAGTTAAACAGTGGTTTAGTTAAACACCTTTTTTGAATGCGGGACGAAATCTTTGGAATCACACATGAAATCTTATTCTATGTTATCCGGTATTTATTGTATACAAAGCCAGTGCAAAGTTCAATTCTGTGTTATCAAGGAATAGGATGTGGGGCTAGTTATAATGTTGACCAGAGAAGCTTCACAGTTGATCCCACAAAGCCTTTCAAATTTGCAAATGATGTCACATGTACAGACTTCATTAACATGACTTCTTTTCCTGTAAATACACATTACAAAATGTATGCAATTAAAATTCCATTTAAACAAAAAAGCAGGTAAAATATGGTAATTGTATACAAAAAGGTTTTACCAGCCTTCTCTCCTGTTGTTTTAGGGGTTCAACTGTGAATCTTTTCTAAAAGTGTACTGTGGTTTCATCTGGTTTTTAGGGTTATTTAATAGGGTATAGGGTTGGTTTTAGGGCGCAGTCACACATCAACGTATAGAGCATAACAACTTCACATACTGAACATGTGCCAAAAGACACCACCGTATGGATAACGAATTGAACGTATACATAACGGACCATATGGATAAGGAATTAAACATACTTCTATGTGTGACTAAGCCCTTCCATTTCATTTTGGTATCACTTGTTACTGTGATCTTATCTGGTTGGATCAAGTATTCTGTAGGTTACATCAAAATTTTACAGATTAATTCAACTTCTTGGTGTGATCTTTAGAGATACATAATCCAATTTTTTCAGAATTTATTTCATGTTCTATATGAAAGATCACCACTGTTAATTTAAAGGGGCATTGGATTTGTAGATGATTTACTCATCCTACATGTAGGTTAGGCTGGGATCACATAGAACTATACTATTCGGGTATACGGTGCACGATTTCACCTGGGCACGCGGAAAAATGCAATCGAACATATGAATTTGATGCTACCGGGTCACATAAGAGGGCACTCTTCGAAAAAATGTATAGCTCGCCGTTCCTGTATAAAATATAGCCATCGAATAGCGTATAGCGAATACCGTATAGTCTATGTGATCGCAGCCTTAGAAAATAACAGTCAATTACCACATGTCACAAAATATTTGATCAAAACCTTCAAAAAAGGCAAAATTTTATTTTATTTGTTAATTTTTGGTATGAGGTTATTCTGTAAATATATTTATTGATGCTATACAATGAGAAAGAGCCAAAGATTTGTTTGTAAAACTTTCTTTTCACATCATAGATTGCAGAAAAGTCTAAAGAAGGCCAATTCAAGAAATTTAACTATAGAGGGGAATATTTATCGTTGTCGACAATGATAATTAAAAATAAGAGAATATTTAAATATTTTGGGTTTGAATTTGACAATGAAACTTTGCATGCTGTCATTATTACCACTAATACTTCAAATGATGCAAAAATCTCAAAATGTTTTGGGAAAAGCTTGGGGATGATGCTGAACTTGTCCAATGCCCCTTTAATTTCAGCTGAATTCCTGTCAAAGTGACGTCATACTCCATCTTGGGAACCCCTGACACCGTCCTGGGCCTTGTGGCATCAATTTAAACCCAGGGGGGCCACTCAAATATAATGTTGCAGGCATAGCATGACCAAGAAAAGGGTGAATTAGGGTTGTTTTTGAGGACTGAAGGGTGTATCAGGTGACACCGTTTAGGATATCAAAAACAGCAATTTTGGGGCAATTTTCAAGAAATAGGGTAGATTTTCAAACCCTAGTGTGAAAACAGTATCAATAAAATCCCGATCTAAAGGGTATATTTTGGCTTCAGAACCCTCCACCCTTTAATGGGTGTTTTGAAAAACTGTGGTCACGCTATGCCTGCAACATTATATTTGAGAAGCCCCCCCTGGAATTTAAATAACCCAAGCTAACTGCAGTCGTGTTGACACAAGGTCAGATCGTCTCTCATATAGTAATATTACTTGACCAATAAAGTATATTACTTAGTCTTCTGTGGGTGAGACAATGCAACAACTGAATGTATAGTTTGAACGGTTGCCAGGCTTCCCAAACTATTACGTAATCACTTTGACAGCAAATTGGTCCAAGCATTTTGATTCTAATGAGCAATTTTATAGTTTACAGATTCTTTACTGTGTAAATGGTTTAAATATAGTTGTTGTAACAAAATATGAAACATATTGATATGAATTTTGAACTGGACAACCACACAAAGTAAATGAAAGTCAGCAAAAAAATCACAGGATTCGAACCTGGGACCTTGGCATTACTAGCACCACGCTCTACCAACTGAGCTAATGAGTCAGTTTGGGAAAAGCGGTCAATTTTATGTCTATAGCATTTCAGTTCTAACCCCATCCCTCAGTGATGGTTAGTGATTTTTTCGCTGACCGTCATTTACGTTGTGTGGTTGTCCAGTTTAAAATTCATATCAATATATATTTCACCGCACGTTTAAATCTATTCAAATGTAAAATATGAAACATGTTTTAGGTGTAAAATTATGTACACATTTGCTTTGTGAATGATAAGGAAAAATATCAATCTAGATGGAAACACCCAGATATTTATTATTTATGCAATTGTAGTTGGTGCAATAACATTATATGAGGGGTTTTCAAAAAGTTTATGGCCTGAAGAAGGAGACAAGCTATATTTAAAATTTGGACCAAGTGTACTTTAGGTCCTATCCAGAATTTTAGGGTTAGTGTTAGGGTTAGTTTTAGGGTTTGGGGTTAGGGTATAGTTTTTGATGGGACCTAAAGTATACTTTTTCCTAAAATTTTCAAGTTAAAAGAATCCTTAAGTATATGGAATTAAGCATTAAAAGTTAACAATGAGGTCAAGAGCTGCCACATCCACCTCTTTCCTACCATGTTTGAAATCAGTATATAGTTCACTTTATAGGTATTCAAACACGCATGGATGCATCGTTATTGATTTGTGATGGACAACTATGTAGCGTGTTTGAATACCTTTCAACAACGAAAATCCTCCTGGTAATATATGAATTAAATTCTAACTGTTTTCAATTTAACAGCTACTCAACTTCATAAAGATATCTATCAGAATCTGAAGCAAAGTGCTAGTTTGTGAATGATTATTGCTTTGCCGTTTTTAGTTTTAAATTGTTCCCAAGCAAAAGCATTGCACATGTATACTTAAAATGCCCGACGCGCAAAGAAGAGTGCGCCGACTTATGTGTACTGCATAAATGCACTTCTGTAAATGCTGTGCCGTGCATGACGCGCTTATTTGAATATTAACTGTGGATTCATCATGAATCAACAACAGGATGCTCCTGTATATTGAGAAACTGTACAGTATTTGAATTTCTAATGTTGTATGAATTTCGAAGGAGTAACCTATCTCAAACATTGACACCTTGTCTTCGTAGACTCGGAATTCACTGGGTGTTGTGACTGGTAGGGAGATATTAAAGGTGCAATTCAAGATTTTTATGTGACAAAAACCTTGCCTCTTTTCAGTTAAATAAAAAGAAGAGTAAAACATAATATATACTGAAAATTTCACTTGATTCCGACCATTCGTTTCCAAGTTACAAGCCTTTTAGAATTTGGAAAATCCCTATCGGCTACTGCATAGTAATAATAATTGTCGCGCCACTACAATAATTAGAAAATGACGCATTTTCTCACAAATGCAAGCACATATGAAAAAATGGTAAATTGGGATTGTAAATACCAGTTGAGAAGTCTTAAAAGCTAAAAACTAAATTTTGATAGAGGTGACATCGAGGGGGAAAGTGGATCATGCATTGCCCCTTTAAGGTGACTGCAAATGAGGTTTTGCTATTTGCCAGTTTTCAATGTTAAAAGAACAGCTCTCAGAAACTCACAAAATGGAAAGTTAGAATTCCTGCAACATTAAAACGAGAGCAGATCAGTTCGGCGGAACTCACAATTCGGATATGTATCCGAATTTGGATATTCCGTATCAAAATTCTGATACCCGTATCCAAATTTGGATTAAAAACAGCTGAAACGGGATATCAGCTGAAATGAATATTCAGCTTTGCTACGCACCATACCGGTATGTATAAAAGTCAACAACATTATCATCATTTGTCATCTAAATTCTAAGAAAGTATTGGCCAAATTATTTTGCCTTCTGTGATAAGGAGCTATCAGGACATGTTTCGAAGCTGTCCTGCTGGAATTGCACAGATGGAAATGACATTTCCACAGATCTACATTTATCATAAATACAAGAAAGATTTTCAACATGTACTTGCCAGCTTGCGCTATCGATTTGTTTCCTGTGCCACGACAGGCATATCAGAATTCGGATACCCCTCCATATCCTTATTCGGGTATCACAATTTGGATATGAAATGTACGTGGGTATCCGAATTTGGATGCTTATCCGAATTGTGAGTTCCGCCGAACTGAGATACATGTGTGTTTATTTGAAACATGTTTGTCAATCAAGTTGAATTACATAACATAGATAAGAACTGCCTAGCTTACCTAGATAAAGTCAGGCCACAAACTTATTTAACATCCCTTGTAGCAAACAATAAAGACAAAAACAAGCATATTGTTGGAATACATGTATGTCATTTTTTTAAGGGTCAGCGGTTATGAATCGTACAGATATGCCAGTATGTATCACTAAAAACCTGAAACTTTCAAAAAACCTGAAAATGTGCACACATTTTGGCAAAAAAGCTGAGAAAAGGGCTGAAAATTTATATAAAAAATGCATAAATTTTGAGTATAAAACCTGAAATCCTGTTAAAACAGGAAAACTGGCATCTCTGAACTTAAGATCAGGGTATCAATGAAAACATTTGAAATACAATTCCTTAACCTTTGACTTTTTATGAAACCCAACATCTCATTGATATATAACCTTGTAAAAATCCACATTTTCATGTATAGTGGACTGTGGGATTTGAACCCAGAATGCCTGTAACCCTGATCAAGTGTTCTGTTCAGCAATACCAAGCCGATAATGGCAGGCAGCATAGGACATGATTAATAGCATCCACTAGATTTAGGGACGAGGGATTTCCAAAACGCAAATTTAGGATACGTTTTACGTGTATTTCTATTGAGTCATCATGGTCACGTATTAAAGAAAATATTACAAAAATCATATTTTTACCTTTCCTCAAAAAATTACAAAAGTGTTCTTATAATTATTAACATAATTATGTTATTCCAAATCTGCTGAACCCCACTTTTTATCGATGTTATTATTTTTTTGTTACTGATTAGGAAAATAATTTTAGTGACCATCCCGGAAGTTGCATTTTTCCACGAATCCCAATGGCTTTATGCCAGAGGCGGTATAATTTAAGACATGACGCAACCGGGGGATCGGCTACGATACTGTACGACAAGAGCCGGCAACCAGTAACAGTTGCCACGGCCACCCTGCTCTGGATAATGGGGAGTGCTCAAGCAGTGATTTCATGATCCCTGTTATTTTGACTTTGAAGTATTTTGTTCTTGACAACAATTGAAAATGACTTATCACTTAATTAAAATGAATTCTACCTATAACTATTCCTTTGCCTTGATGACAGGGATATGCTGCAAACTTTCATAGCAAAATCAGGCTGTCTGGTATGCCACGTGTCCTTTTTCTTTGCAAAATGTGGTATTTTGATAGGTCTGGGTTTTTTCAAAATTTTCACCAAAATGGCAGCGCTGAAGTGTAGTGGTTAGCGAGCTCACCTTGCACGTAATGAGATTGACTCCTATTCCGGGGAGGGACGCTTTGCCAGAGTGGAATGTTGAAAGATATCTACCCTGCCGACTAACGAATACAGATATTTGATCTTCGCCACTTACATAAAGGGTATGCTACCCCGTTTCGGCCATTCAGGACTTCAAAATCCACATACTGCTGATATAGTTTACAACTACTAACAGTCATCATGAATAAAATTACTAAATTAGGCCATTAGGCAAGTAGAAATTAAATTATTCTGAAATTTATTAATACAGTATAAAACAAATACATACAGACATTTTCAGACCTCTGGATTAAAACTATTGCCCTTCAGTGACTAAAATAAAGTACATTAGGGCTGCAGCCCCTCAGCAAAATAGCAATTTTAGTCCCTTTAGGACAGCTAGTTGTAACTAGAGCTCTTCAAGTCGATAAGTAATTGTATACTATATACGAAATACCTTTACAATAACTTCAATTTAAGCAATTTTATTCAGTACATTATCAGTTTATTATTTTGATTCTGTCATTCAAAAATATCAAAAAATACATGTCATAAATTATAAATATAATACAAGCAGTGTATAACATTCTTAAAAACAAAAAGCATAGGATACAATACAATATTACAAGCAGAATGAAAATTATCCATTTACACTCGTACATGTGTCATGTTCCATTCTGAAACATGCTTCAGAATGCCTATTTTGTAAATACTTCGATCTTTATTCATAAATGACAGTCTCTGATCTTTACAAAAAATCACCTTGTTTAGGCTCTCACCAAGGAAACCCAACTACAACATGTAAAGGAAGCTTATCTTCAACAGAGCTCCATGATGTTTTTAAAATTCAGTTTTGAGTTAAAGTATTAGAGGATAGTGGTATGATTTTTAAAAATTCCGTTTACAGTTTCCAATGATATATTACCACTACATGTTCTAGGAGATTTAAAATTGATGAAACCAGTTTGATCTTATAAGACATTTCATATTTCACAGAATATTTCACTGTGCATGTCTTACTTCGGCAACCATCAATACATGTAGGCCAACATCCTGGTTGGATATGGCGTGCATCTTTAAAACATAAAATGTCTCAGCCATGAAATTTAACATACACTTCACATGTAAGTTACCGGCCCGGGGGAAAAAACTGACCATCTCTATACCTATTTTTGGCTCAAATACCCATCCATCAATATACCAATTTTAATGGAAAAGCACCCAATTTTACTTTGCAAATTTTCCCAAAAGCTCCTAATTAATGAAATCTGAGATGAAAACCACCCATTTATATACCAAAATCCTTGAAAAATCACCCACTTGAAAAGGCAGGCGCATATATGTCAATGTAAGTACCCCCCCCCCCCCCCCCCCCCTGTATAAGAAAAATATGAGCAAGATTTCTTTAAGCGATATTATCCCTGGAGAACAATATTTTCAAAGTAGGGAAAATTTACTTACGTTATTAAACTTGTATAAAACAAAGTCAATGTGAAGTTAATGAATTTCCAAACTGATATTTCCTTTAAAGTTGTTATTGTTCTGTTGATTGACTCGAACTATATGGAGTTAAAACCTTATTATGAATTTGTCTGGTGACTTTTGTCCCGAGTTTTTGGGAAAAGGTTACAATGTGCATGTAGTACTGACTTCAGTTATGAAAGAGCATTGATTGTCTGTTAAATCTATGCAGGAATCTTCCCAAATCTTTTTTCAAAGTGGGAGTCTGTTATGGCTTAAATTTAACTAAAAACGTGATCGGGAAGGCTACCTACAAACATGAGACTCCCTATATTTGGTAGACTTGACAAGTACGTGTTATTGGCCCGCACATAAATTCAAAATATATATTGTTCCAGTCTAAAATAACGTTACATATTTGACCATCATCACAATCACATAAAGTCGCACCTCGATGAATTTCATGCGACGTTCCTCAAGTCGAAGGTCTGGTCACTTAAAGACTGTTATGAAGTCAAAGGTGAACCCATCTCTTTGCTGAAGATCCTTTATAGCAAATGTATTTTCTTTTCATGTACGGCTATCCATTATGTGAATCTTTGCTTGTGTTTTAAAGAAATCATGAATATTTGAAATCTGCAAAAATCAAATTTGTCTAATTTCAACGTTCTAAAGGAAGCATTTTTATGTGGAGCACTAATGAAATTCAATGGTCAATATATGGAATAGTCAATTTGCA
Source organism: Ophiothrix spiculata (assembly GCA_000969725.1). Taxonomy (NCBI): domain Eukaryota; kingdom Metazoa; phylum Echinodermata; class Ophiuroidea; order Amphilepidida; family Ophiotrichidae; genus Ophiothrix; species Ophiothrix spiculata. The sequence goes on along the minus strand of JXSR01S005736.1, from coordinate 4,704 downwards.
AAGAAATTGAACAGTCATACTGGTGGATAAGGAATGTATGAAGACTTTGCTAAGTTATTTATTTGATTGCACTGCAGTGTCCTTTCTATTTTGTTCTACACGCCTCTTGACCTTCCATGGGAGCAGTTCTTAGCCTTGGATCAACATAGGCGACTCTTGATGTGGTCTGAAATGAGTTGTATTCCCTTTTGATTGCTGGTGGGTCTATCTCTGGCTGAGAAGCTGGAAATGCTCTTGCTTCACGGGCTGAAAAAATACATAAATTTGAGGAAAACATGTGAGAAAAGTGACAATCATAAGTACATGTATAAATGAGGAATGAAACTAGAAGGTGTGTTTCCACGATGTTTTAATAAGAAAATACTATTGCTGACGTTTCGTACGTAAGTACTTTCTTATTAAAACATCGTGGAAACACACCGTCTAGTTTCATTCCTCATTTATATATTTTACCAGCGATGTAACATGGACTTGCCATTTTTTATATATAAGTACATGTACCGTACATGATTTATAGGGGCGCTGACTTCTTGAATTGCATAGGCCTACACCTGCAAAAATCATATTTCAAACTCGTTTTAAGATTGTTCTGGCAATGTTCTCGGCTATGCATTGAGCAAGCATCAGAAATATATTTTTTCAAATTTCACAGCTCTTGAGCGATTAAGTCCAGCAAGACTGGGGCCTGACAAAGTATGACAGTTCTCCTGGAGCTTGCTCTAAAAAATGAACTTAAACTAAGACACATGCAATTGCTCTGCAAGTTGTGAGTGAGTTCTGACATTTTGATAGAGTAGGCCCTATCTATCGATTCTCAGCCCAGTAGTAAACAAGCTTTGAAATTTTGAAAGAGTATATAATCATACTTGGTCGAGTTTGCTAATTTTACCATTTTAATGCTCTTTCAAAATACTTGTACAGCAAAGAACTCTCTCCCAGGCCCATAGCCAGGATTTTTTCAAGGGGGGAGGGGGCAGATTTTCAAAAAGTGGACGTTTTGGAAGAATTGTTTTTTGTTGTGGTTGACCATAAAACTAATTTTAGTGACAAGCAAAAAAAAAAGGTTTTCAGTAGTTTTCCAAGCATTTTGTTAAGTATTTATTAAGAAACGATCTACATTTACGTGTTTTGGTGCTTTAGGTGTTTTTGGTAGACATTTAGGGAATTTTTAGGGGCTTTGATTGAAAAGGCCCCCCCCCCCCCCTGGCTACGGGTCTGCCCTCTCCAAGTTCTGTCAAGCTTGCTCAAAAATCAATATGCCTATTACATGTTGGCAGAGAACTTTTTATGTGGCCCTAGGCATTGCATATTATAACAAGGATGTGTCAATTCCCAGGACTTTGATAATTAACACTTCAAAAATGCTGATTTTCTCAAAATTCCAAAAGTTGACTGAATAAGGGCCCATTTGAATTTGTTTGCAATCTTTTATGATGACTCCCTATTCAGTTTGTGTTCAAAATATATTACAGTTTATTAAAAGTCAAACTGAATGAGGTCTTGACTCTTGTGGGTTTGTTAAATTTTCAAGGATTTTGGAAGAGGCAACTCTTTGCAGCCCTGATGTGTACTCACCAGGTAAATGCAGCAGGTCTTTGGGGACTGGTTTGGGTTCCTTTCCATAGGATTCTGTGTGTGTTGTCTCAAAGTAGTGCTCATACTTTAAAAAAAATGTATGAAATAAGAGATAATACAGGTATTCACGAACACATTTGTGTGAAAAATGAACTGCATTTAATAGAACATTATATTTAGGTTGCTTTAAAAAGGTAGGAACCTGGGGGAGGTCACATTGACTAAAGGTATGGGTATGTGCCGCCCTCAAGACCCCTTTTCAAACCTCCTCTTCCGCTCCCCAAGATGCTTGTTTCAAGATTACTTAAGTTACAAAGACCCCCACTTTCAAAGAAAATGACTCGAAAGCGTGTTTTATTAAGTTTTCAACCTAATTTTGAGTGATTTCCAGCTTAAATAGTCATATTTTTATGGGAAAATAGCAGTTCCTGAGATAGTGGCCGGCTCAAATTGGCCTCACTCTTTTGCAAAAAACTGTGACCTAAAGGAGAGATCAGAAAAAATGATTTTTAATCCCTAAATGTGAATAGTTTTCAGTAAAAAATGGGGGTCTCAAATCCTCAATACACAACTGTAACATATCTGATAGTAACAGCCAAATTTCATGAAATGGAAGCGCTTTTTGTAAAATGCTCCTTCGTGGTGAAAAATGGGTCTTGACACATAGAACAGTACACAGTCAATGGCAATACCAGGGTCACAATTTTTGGCCAAATTTGTTTTTTGACACACACAACTTCACCAATTCTTCACCGTTTCAGATGGTTGACCCCTCATTTTGAGAGGGAATTAAGATATCTTTCCATCTAACATTATTTTGTTTTAAATTTTTATAACCATGCCTACCTGAGACCCTATTTTTAACCAAAAATCAGTTCTGTAAGACCCTATGTTGGATATCGCAGATCTCACACATACATTGTACCAATAATTTTTGAATACCTCCCCCGCAGCTGATATACTGATATTGGACTCATGATCATAAAATTGACATAGATACCTTTTTAGAGTCATTCTTTTTGCAGCACGTAGCTTGCGGGATCATCACGATCCCTTCATTCAGCGTGAGGATAACTATACTTTTTTGGCATAGAGATTCAGATTGTCATAGCCTAGGGTTAATTGTAGTAACTGGCTTCTGAGAAATCACACTAAATATTTGGATTTTTTAAAAATCAATTGGAGGGTATAAACAAAAACGGTTGCCAAAATACTGTATTTTCATTTAGAATGGCCTAAAACTTAGTAAAAGCAGTTTGTGCAACACTTCTTAATTGTCCATGTATCATTAAAAAAAGTGCTACATGTATGAAATTATGTTATTATTTTTCATGATTAATGCGAGTTTTAGAAATGTGGCAAAATATATGAGATTCTTTAGTCATTCACTGATCACCACTGTGTCATGATATATTGCATTGGTTGGGAACCAATTTTAACACTTGTATTTTAACCTACTTCAACTGGAATCTGGACATTTCATACCCGAGACACATACTAGTACTTCATACCCGTTTGATATTCATACCTTTTTGTCATGTTTGTATGTAAAAAGGGCTATATGTTATAGTTTGTTAAATTTTCCGAGTTGGAGTAGATGGGAAATCAATCATTTAGACCGCTATTGTATTGGGATTCGTAAAATTAAATGCAATTTTCATCAGGAAATGTTATGTTTTTTAGTTCAAATTAAAATTATGTTAGTGAATTGCCTTGAAACTCATGTATAAACTTTGTTGGATCATTTCATATTATAAGTTTGGTTTGCGAAATCCTAAAGGTGATTTCATACTAGATTTAGATCAATTTTTATTTTTAAAACAAATTTCATTCCATCTTATTCAAACCTACACCAAAAATACTTAAACTGTTCTTAAAATACGGGTATGATCTGTCTTGGGGATGAAAATTAACGGGTATGAATTAGTGTCTGACATGATTCCTTCAACTAATACCAATAATGAATAAAGTGTAAAATTGGATCCCTATCTAAGTTTATTCAAAGATGTTTCCACGTACCTGTGAAGGGAGTCTTTTTGGGACTCTTGTTCTCTGGATATCAAATCTATCCTCACACCAGTTTCCCACCAATGTATTGGGAGAATAGCAGTCTTCTTTTGTTTTTGTTCGCCATCCATATTGTTTGAATTTTTCTTCATCTGTTGTGTGCGTCCAGACCTCGCCTAACCCGGAAGCCCGAATCATTGAACGAAATGCTACTTCATCTTCTGAAAGTCGTGCCATTTTTCTATAAAAAAAAGTTCTAAGAATTTACTGAAGCTCTTTCAAATAAATGCGACAATGGGAGTTGCAGATTGTTTATCAATGTTTGGTTGCCACTTGACAGTATCGCCGACTCACAGGGAAATGTCTCTTTCATCCGTCGATCAGCTGCTGTATCCACATGTTGTTGTTTACATGTGTGGCGTCGGTCGTTGCGTTAGCAACTTGAATAGAGGGCAGTATTTACGTTTAAAGCAAAGTATTCTTTGTTTAAAGTGTGAAGCAGGGTGTGAAGTCCCTGGCGCGAGCCATTGCCTTAGCCTAAAAGCCAAGGTAATAAACATTTCGGTCCGTATGCACAAAACTGGACTAATTTAAGTTAGTCCCGGTGTAGCAGGAATGTAAGTCCCCCGTTCTTATTGTCCGGGTTGTACAGTAAAGTATAGGCTAACAACTCTCACGCAACATGAGTCTTACGCTTTACTCCGTTATGGTCTATGGAAGGCGGACTACCATTTCAAGGGGACTAAGATTTCTTTCACACCGGACTAAGAGAAACTGATTTCCTCAAAATAACATATCTTTTGAGAATCTGTGATAATTAATGTCCTATGGTAAATTTTCTATAATTGAACCATTTTGTCTGTTTTGGAACATTTATATTTTCAAGTTTCAAAAAGAACAAAAATTGAAATTGGTTTAGTCCTGGACTAGCTAAGTTAGTACCGGTGTAATGAAACTGAAAGTCCTACCTATAAAATTGTCCGGCGGACACTGAGTTTCAGAGACTGGGCGTCCTCCGAAACTAGGCGTCCGTAGGACGCCAAATCTCTGAAACTAGACGTCCTACGGACGTTGAAACTAGACGTCCTACGGACGTTGAAACTGGACGTCCGTAGGACGTTC
>JXSR01S005735.1:44100-55821 GCA_000969725.1 Ophiothrix spiculata | reverse complement strand
TGTTCAGCCATGCTTAAGCATGGTATACCATGGTGACACCATGGCTGACCATGTTCAGCCATGCTTAAGCATGGTATACCATGGTCACCATGGTTCACCATGGTCAAGCCACCATGGCCGATCATGGCTGACCATGGTCAACCATGGTCAACCATGTCTTGACCATGGTTGACCATGGTTGAGCATGCTAGCACGGTTAACATTTCGCCTAGGTTGGAAATATACAGTCCAATACAGTCCAACGTCGCATATCCGGACATGCCGGGACTGGCTGTATACATTGGATATGCAATTTATCCTGATATGCAGTCTGAAGATAAACACATCTTTTTAAACTGCCAGTATAGGTACTGCAGCGATATACCATTGTTATATTAGATAAAATATTCTACTTCTAGAACATTTTTATTTCGTCTCTTATTTAATTTAAAGCATGAAAAAATCACGGAAAACGTAATAATTTCATGAACAGATGGGCCATACCTCGGGCCATACAGTATTTTGAATTACGATGACTTCTTTGCCTACCTGTTTGCCTTTCGTTATCTGGCGATCAACATTTTGCCTTTTAATCTCATTTTGAAATTCTTATTTTACAAAAGTTCAAAGATACAGTTCAGTGTTGAATTCTTCAAATACATTTTGTATATGTAAACAAAATGTGACCCCAAATTTGACAAAAATGTTTATGTTTAGTTATCAATTCCAGCAGTGCGCAACATGTGCAACAACAAATTACTCTGAAATTGTTATCGTACCTGATTTGCTAATGCTCCATGTCAATAAATCGAGCAACCAATCATATTGCCGCTTTCATATCAACGGCATGTAAATCAAAGATGATGGGTTGTCTTACCCCATATGTCTTATATTGTGAAAGTAGATCTAATGCAAAAATGATGATTGACAAACACAAAACATTTCCAGCAAGAATTCAAACTTTTTTGCGGAAATTGTCTATACTAGTCTATTATTATTCATGAACACTCCATGATTAAATTTGCCTTGGCAGAGTCTAATATTAGGGATGTCAATTAGTGTAGAAAAATCTGTGCTGGGTTGAAATTTACGTTCAAGTACCTTCACTTTAGACTCTTCATTGAGGGGTTCAAAAATGTTTAATATAATTAAAAACGTAACTATTGAAAAAAAAGAGTTTCTTTTAATATTGAGGGGGTCTTTTTAGTTTTTAAAACAAGTATATTACAGTTTATTGAATGTTCGTATGTTTTCATAAATGAGCAGCTCCGTGTGTAAAATGGACCAGAGGTCGCCGTCAAAACTCAAATTAAGCCCCATTCTGCTGTAAAGCGCGTTGTACAAAAATGCATTTTCCGATGTGATTCACTCATTTTTAGGCAAAAAGTAAACAACTATTTTAAAGGAGACAGATCTATTGTTCAATTTATGAAGGACACTTTTTGGAAACCACCTATTGAACTTCACAGCAGTTGATCAAAACCCCAGACCACCACCCTGGTCGGAGATCTCTCAATACTTTTGCAATCCCTGGATGACACAGGATGTCTCCGGAAAAGTGTCTTACATCATTACAACCGGTAGATATTCATGATCAAAATGGTATATTTTTTTACCTTCAACGATGAATGAATCATTCCGGATTTTCCATTTCAAAGTACGCACTACCACACTTTTCCACGTGTTTTATATATGCCCGCCAGCAGTGCGAATAGCTCCAGGCTCTATGTACAGCAATTCCCGGCCTAAACATAATTTGCTGGACATTGCAAAACATGCCGAGGTTTTCTTTCGTCTTTTTGGATGGTATTAGTTAAAATAATTGGGAATTTGGTTCAATATCAGAATGATACTCACATGCACCCCTCTTTCATGTCATTAATCCAGTAAAAATCAGTAAAACATTGTAGATATATAAGTACTTTTGAAGATTACGGGAGTAAGAACAATTACTGTAACTGTCATTATTTCCCGTACCTTACTGGTCTGACGTTAGTGGTTGCGCTGTGTTGATTTATTCACCCTACTCCCGTTGTAAATCTGAAACACCTTGTCAAATGGGTCCATTTGTTAAAATTAAACAAATGACCTCAAATTTGGGCCGATATTTTCAATACAAATTGAGACTTGGGATTTTTTTGGACGCTTGGCTACTCTGAGGCACTGGTAGAAGAAAAATATTTTTTTAAATCGGTTTCTTAGTTTGTTTGTCATTTTTACACGCCCTTAAATTAAATTCCTTATGTTGACGTTTTCCCTAATTTACCTCTATTTTTAGCTCAAATAGCGCCACATTTTTCGGACAAAATTTGTCATATCTCCAGAACCGCTTGACCTACAAATGTGATCTTGGTGTCATTTTACTTTGGAAAAAGTGTACAATTCGAATGTGTCCTGAAAACAAATTGAATAGGAACTTTAATTTTCTCATTGATATCCCTACTAATATGTCTTCACAACACAAGGCAACGGACATGCTGTGTGCTGTTCACTGCATTGGCTGTACATTTCCGTTGGCATGCTGCAAATATCGGAAAACATTAACGAAAATAAACACACTCGTACGATTCATGCATCATGCTGCGCTTCCAGAAAAGTCAGTGAGCACGTCAGTAGGCAATTTGATGTGGGCTATCTGTAGGAATTACTGAATATTATTGCAGATTACGATATATAAACACACAGAGAGGAAATAATTAAATTTAACATACAATTTGTAAAATGTAACTTTTTATTCACAGTTTTATTGAAAAATCATCAAATTGTGGGTAGAGCTTAATATTTTTCATACATTTTTGACATCCGGATAACCAGCGATTCCAGATATTCGATATCCGGATATGCAACTGTACTAGCAAATTCATGTTTAAAAGTCTGTTTGATGATCTGAAAAAAACATGTATGTTTCTTTCTTATAACTTACCTCCAACATCACAGACTGATTCTGGTTCTCCAATGTCACATTGGTGATAACCTATTTTTGAATCTGTTGTAATATTAATATAGCACCACACACCCTTTAAATCTCCATCTGGGTTTCTGCAGTAATTATGGTCTCCAAGACCTGTACTTTGGTAGTCCCAATCTAGGTTTCTATGAGTATTCCATCTTCGACAGGTTGTACCATTTTTTGTCTCAGCTACAATGCCACGATAGTCTGTTCCCAATAGGTCAGTGTAACATTCAGTATAAGTAGGAGCTGTTTAACATAAATTTGTCACATTATTCAGTTGTAATTTAATATTTTATAAAAACAGACGTTACGACTTATGACAAGTGAGAAATGAAAGTATCAGGTAACAAGTCTGCCGAATAGCTCACCATCCAAAAGTAACTCTGCTAATAATTGATTTATGCGATGATGCCCTTCATTTCAAAATTTAACATTTTTCATTAAGAAATCTGCAGAATTCAGCAGATTTCTCAATTGTGTAAGTTTACAATGTTTAAATTCAATTTATGCATTTAAATCCTGTGACTTAGAATATTATAATATATGGTTGTGTTTGCAAGTATCCAATTAACAACATATACTCATTTAGAATTCATAAAAGTGATGCTAAAAAATGCTGAAAATTTATTGAAATTAGTATAGGAAGGAGATTAGCATTCCGAGAAGAAAGCAAGACACATGTCTAGACATCTTAAGCGGGCCCCTTAAAGGAATGAAAAAGCAATGTTAAAAAAATTATAGACGCATAGGAGGGTACTTTAAGCCTGTTTTCAAAATGGCCACCAAATTTATTACCATATTTGTTAGTCATAAAGTGATACCAAAGGATATACCATATGAAAAATAACATTTACTTGTCAAAGAATAACTATTTTATTCAAAGTACACAAAAATGTACGATGTTCACATATTGTCATGTATGAGGTCGCTTTAATACCATTTTACAAAATATCGCCATTGAGGTGCAAGAGCAAGATGTCACTGAAAAAATCCCAAGCGTTTCATGAAGAAAGTAAGCCACCTTTATAGCTACCTTCAAAAGATAGAATAGAAAAAATAATGTTGCCAAAAATGTGGTTACATCAGGACTGTTTCCTGGACCAAAATGACCCCAAATACTAAACATAACCAAGATTAAGCTACTATTTTCATTTTATTTTCAATAAAAATACACTTAATAATGTCTATTTTTAAATCATATAAAAAGTAGGATAAAAAGCTGTGCCTGATTGCGTATTCCAGTTTCAAAATGGCCGCCAAAATAGCATGTTTTATCAAGATCAATCAAAATAGTGTGTAAAATGCCGAATATCATAAATAAATAATAGAAAGGAATATGAGAATACAACACGACCATTTATCCCTAATGTATGTAAATGCCACTGATACGTTTCACATCTAGAATGGTGCCCATAATGGATTCAAAATGGTCCCAATTTTTCAAACAAAAATGACAAATTATGCAAGAAATTTTTTTAAATTGGTAAGAGTGGCATTATCAATGTAAAATAGCCTTGGAAGTATGCATCATGAACATTTCTTCCTAACTTATACTTCAGTCAAGTTTTAATTCCAAAATGGTGCCCAATTATAAGCCTTTGCATCGGGGCATGAGATTAGAATTCCTGATTTCTTTTCTCACGAAGTAAGAGCTTAGAGTAAATTGTGCAATTGTTTTGCGAGTGGCCATCTTTCTCTTTTTCTTGCTATCTTTTCTATTTTCAGCATCTTTTCAAAGATGCATTGGCCAGCATGCATAGATTAACCATTTCTGGCTATCCATGTTGGTACTTTTGTATGACCTTGGAAGAGACCATGAGTTCATCATGGATCTAATGGCATGTGTCCGTCACAGACCAACCGAGGTAAACAAACAAAATGATATCTAAATTGGCTACCATAATACTATTTTTCAGGTACAAAACTCGGTTAGACCTACTAAAATGGCATTAAAAACATAAAACATGTCAGTGTTAAATGTCTCTGTTCTCTGGGTGTCACAACAGAATCATTTCTCCTCAGTTGAAATTGTAGTTATGTTTTAAATCCGAAGTAGGGCATGGCATAAAGTGATGGGTCAGAGTAACGTGAGAAAGGCATGAAAAACATAAAATATTCAAGGCAAATAGAGGAAAATTGGCTTTGGGGGATAACAACATTAGCTACTTCTCCATGAATTGTTATATTGTTACATATCTTAAATCAAAAACAACTCTCATAATATGGTCTAAAATGGCTGCAAAAATACCAAAATATTTTGAAAAGTACAACTGCCAACAAATTTGGCCTAATTAATTGCACCATTTGGAAACCTGTGAATGACTATATTTGATCACAAAGGTCTAATTTGTATTCCCTGAAACCATGTTTTTTTAGATTATTTGAAAGATATAAAGTTGCTTATGCTGTTTAATGTTGCTCCAATCCATTTTAAAGAATGCAATATATATTTTGGTGGCCATTGTAAACTTCATTTTGGGCACCATCTGAATTCAAAACATATTAACCCCGATATTAACAGTATGATTTGTGAAGAGTTTTTTATATTACAACACTAAGGGTCATTCTTTTTATTCATTTTGAACATTTAATGTGTCTATAGAGTCGCTCTAACCTTGTTTTAAGGCAAAAATAAAAGTTTGGTGGCTACTATAGATATAATTTTGGGCATTGGTTTGGATTTACAACTTGTAAACAACATTAATAAAGATAAAATTATCCTTTTCTAAGGCCAAATAAAAAAACAAGTTTGTTTCTGGTAACACGCGCGCGTTTCTGTTTAGTTACATATTTCCCACATATTTTTTTTTTTTGATATTTTACATCAAAAAAACATAATTTAAAAAACCCCACCAAATTCTGTAAAAGCTTACTGGAGACTTGCGTAAAAACAAATGAACATCAATTCAGGTACTCTCAGCCTATCAATTAGTCGGCAATTAATTGTTCATATGTCTGGAGATACATGAAAATACTGATATTTAGGTAAGATTACATGGATACTCAATACCTGCAATAACAAAGGCTACAATTATATATAAAGCCTTTATGGATATTAATGATATTAATAAATAATATAAAAACCAAGAGCATTGTTTTAATGTGTTTTTCTTCCTGTGAATCCTGCATTTTTTGTAAAAAAAAAAAAAAGAAAGGGAAAACCGCATATCGCAATACATTTTCGAAAAGTAAAAAATAAAAAATAAAAAGCCGCATTTACTTTTTCAAGCATGTTACCAGAAAAAACCTTTTTTTTTTGTTTTGGCCTAATCCTTTGATTTAGTTTCAATTTGTTTATTTGAATATTTAATGTTGTTAATGCTTTTAATAGTCACTTTAATCAATTTTCGAGTGAAAAATAATATTTTTGTGGTGATTGTTAACTTCATTTTGTGTGCTATTTTGGATGATATCAACATAATTTGGGATACACAAATGTGGCACAACCCAGAAAATTATTTTTCTATCGATTATGAAATTTGAATATTGAATGTTTTGATAATGTTTTCTCATCATATTTTTGAGTAAAAGCAGTATTTGACAGCCATTTCAGACCCCATTCCTGACGGCATTTTGAATTTGAATCATGTTACCCACATATTTCAATGGTGAATGACTCTGAACCCTTAAATTCATTTTTAAATTCCTTTCTATTGATTGTTTATGATATTAGGCATTTAAAGAATGATTTGTTCAGTTTTTAAAAATAATTGTGTGCTTTTTGAAATTGATATGTGCATATTTATATTCTTGTTAGTTCCAGATCAAGAATAGATGCCATGTTGTCTCGTCTAGTGCATTGAAACTTAAATGTAAAAAATAGCACTTTCTGAGCATTTTTGGCATTTTGGGGCCATTTTGAAAAAGAGAGCAGGAAATACCCCTAGAGGCTAGACGCGACTACATTTGGCAACATTGTTTTTTCTATTCTTTGTGATCTCTAGAAGGTGACTTACTTTCTTTATGAAATGCTCACAGGGCCTTATTTCATTACATCTTGCTCCTACACTAAATTGCTTCAGGACTACAAAATAAACATTTGTCTGCAAAACATATTATATTTTGACACTAATCAATATGAGATGGCTTCAAAATGAGGGTTACAATACATCTATCGTCTTAGAATATCAGTTTTTACATGTTTCAGTTAAAACTGGCAATAATCTTTAATTCCAACCCTAATATGTAGAGGTTCTGTACTTATTAAACTTACCGCTCTTGTGTATCAAAATTATAAAAATCAAACAACAAAAGTGGCAGCACCAACCAGGTACCATTTTGTGCATTGAAGTATTCCTACGTTAGGTACATACAATATTGACTATAGTACTATATCAATAAAAAGTGGGATAATGTGGACAACTTCCTTATTCCGAATCTAAACAAGAATTGTAGTGTAACTTTTGGTTTCTATTTTCGTACATGAACCTGGGATGTGAGCACAATAAGTAAAGTTAATGAACCTCTACATAAAGTGTGTTATGTGGGTCAACAAATGTTTACACTATTGTGACTTAACATATTAAAAGGTACTTTCAGTAAGCAGCCAGGGGTAGCACCAAAGTTACGTGCATTGGGAATTTGGCACATCTCCTCCTTCACCTAACTTTAACAGAAGCAATATAACTAGTGCCTTGATTGTTTTAATCACAAATTCATTGAAAGCTCAAAATGACTTTACTCACGGATTCCCACTGGGCTCTTATATGGGCCTATGGACCCACCATTATTTCAAGCAATTTTGGTACAGTAGACTTATTTGTTATTTATAGAGACATTAATTGTGTGTAATTTTGACTAACATTTGAAAATAAAAAAAAATCAGCCCGCCCGCACTTGCTCAAAAAAAGTTGTGGAGGACAACCAAACAATTTTTTTTGGTCTTATCTCATGTGTACTTAAAGCTCAAAATGAATTTGCCCTATTAACCTACAGGATTCCTGGGTCCATATCTACTACTACCATAATTGCCCACACTCACACATGATTTTATTAAGGTTTGTCCCAACAAGTTTGTTTACATTAAGGGGTTTTCTCAGAGATGCAAAATATCCATTGATTTTCTTGAAAGTTTAGTATTTGGTAGGTTTATTTGTGTCGATAACAATCATGCAATTTTAAAATGAAAATATAGGTCAGTGTGCTAAATTTTGAGGTACAGGCATTTCAAAAAGTACATATTTCCAAAAAATCACCTAATTTACCACACAAAGTATAGGGAAAGCTCAAAATAGTCGAATATTTGCTTGTAAAATAGTAAATTCTCCATTGATTTTTTTGATAATTTTTGCTTATTTTAAAGCATTTTTGCGTACTTCAAAATACTGAAATAAAAAAATAGGGTCAAAGTGTTAGTTTAAAAAAAGACAAAAACTTATATTTTCTAATAAAATTTGATTACTTTGATGACACATAATTTCCTGCGTATATGTTACGCAGCTATGTGGTGTGTGATTGACTAAACATGTTAGTAAAGCGTGCAATCAGTGTGCATTGAAATTTGTGTATGCAAAAAGGTGTAAACAATTTTTAGAATTGTTTCTATTTATGAAATAAAATCTTTATCCTGCAGTCGTAAGCAACTGTATATCTGAGAAAACACATTAACCCCTTCCCTTTTCATACACACCCCCTCCACATCCCACATACATCCTAACACATTTTAAATCCTATGAGAGCCACTCTTATGTCTATATTGACGTACTGAAAAGAAAATGGAAAAAATAAAAGGGAAATGGAAAAAGGGTATACTTTCAGAAAAAAATTAGACTCTGACTATAAATTGTGAAACTTTGGTATCAATGTATTTAGGATTTTATGGTGCCTGCAAAGTCAGCTTTGAGATGTACAAGAAATGCAAGTATCTTAGTTTTGATGAGTTTTGACAAAAGAATTTTTGGCATAATGCATCATAAAAATTTAAGAATCAAAACTATAGAGAATTTTAATGCACCCTGGAGATCTATCATGCAAAAAATACACAAGTTTTAAGTAGACAGTTTGTAAGGACAAAATATCATTTAATGTCATTCACTCTTTCCATTGTCACAAATACAATATACAATAACTTATAACATATTTTTCCAGTTAAATATGTACAACTGTTTTACATCTTTTGTTATGTACAATTTATATACCAATAAGCATAATGTAATGAAACATTTACAAAAATAACAATATCATAAAGGAGGATGTATTAAGGCTAATGACAATGTATTTTTAATGGTTCTGGATTAGATATTTTTAAAGGTGTAGGTTCCTATTTTAGGATGTGTATAATGTACTTCAAACTGATTGACCTTGACCTCTGAATTGCATTGTGCAAGGTTTTAACCTTAGCTTGTGTCTTGTTTTCTCTTTAGAGGCATAAGAAAGTATGCAACCCTGGGGATGAGGCTGTTATGTAAATACAAACAAAATATAAAATAGGTATACCAATTAATTTTACATTTTGTGCTATATCTCCGAAACTATAAAGAATTTGGGGGTGAAATTTTGGATTCATAATCAGAAAAATATGGGCTTTCATTTGGCAGCAAAAAATATTCTACTTCCGGTTGAGCCCGGGGGATGAGAATGTGATCGGAACCTACACCTTTAAACATGAAAAAATTGTTATGTTACACTCAGTAACCATAAAATGGGGGTTAATATATCTTTTTTCTTTGTTAAAAGAGGAGCTTGGTCCAATTTTTCAAAATTTTAGTTTCAACATCATATGAAAGATGACCACTCAAGAGGTCTAGTTTCAAATTTCAGTTGAATCAGTCAAACCGTTTTGATTTTATAGGCAATTTTGTGTTTCAGAGCTGCATATATGTTACTGTGTAAAATTAATTATGGTTACCATAATTAGACACATTTTAATATATATCTCAAAAACAGAACAGAACTTAGCCATGAAATTTCACACGGGTTATGAGAAAAATATGAGTAACATTTTGGTACAAAAATCTCGAAAAGACAAAAGCTGAGGCAATTGGACCATGCTCCTTTAAGAACAAACTTTAAATTATTCATGTGACTGTCCACCACAAACCTCAAGTAAAGTTGACCCCTGGTCTAATCTGTTTTCTTGCACATTCAAATAAAACATTTGCAGCTTTAAAATGATACTTGTTTTAGGTTCATATGATATGCACAAGTGGAGTTACAATTCTCTGAAGCATGACATGTCAAAATTACAAAGAAATGCTGCTTTGAATTTTTCATTTTACACATATCTCCAATTCACAACCACCTAGGAAATGTTCAAGTTTCAAAATGTAATATTTTGTAATTTAAATGAAAGCTGATATTTTGCAGAGAAAAGCATGAATATTTCAAATATGCATAAATTTTAATTTTGTCAAAACACAACTTTTACCTGTATTTAGCACTGTGAGTGAAAAATGATGACCTTACAGGATTGTAAATCATATTCAAACTAACTAGGTAAAGCACCTTAATTTTGCACCCAATGGCCATGGTTTAGTGAAGGCTGCAGTGATATTAACTATTCCTGTAAATAGAATTGGATGTTTTAAAAAAGTTTTTAAAGCAGAAAATAACTGACCTACTCAATTTTTTTTTTAGCTTTATAAGTATCTAAGATCGCCGAAAATATGTTTTGTTAGAATAAAGATGTCATGTTTGAAAGGTTTGGTTTCATGATGTAGTACTTTATACTTTGGTAATATTTTTATGGTTAGTTAGCCTCATCTGAATTTCAACAGTGATACACATTTAAATTTTAAGGGTTTTTTTGAATAGATTTTTAAACAGTTTCTCAATATGTTATAGCAGGTATCAACCCATCATTTAAAAAAAAGTTTTTCTCTGTAACTCAGCAACTGGTTAATCAAAAAAAGAACCATACATTTCTAGAAACATTGAGATTTGAGTGCTGAACGAGATAGTTACTAAGCCTTGATAGTTGTATTAGTCTTTTTACCAAAAATTGTATTATTGGCACCTATTAAAGATTCTTCAAAAAGTACTCTCTAAATGTAAAAGAGTGAATTTCCACTCTTTGGAGGAGTTAAACGCAGGACAATACGTTTTTGAGTGGAAATTCACTCTTAAAGGAGTGAAAGGGGATTTTTTGATGACAATCTCCCACTCTTTTGGGAGTGAAAATTTAACTTTCACACTCATTTTACAGTGAAAATTTTCCACTCGAAAACGGATTGTCCCGCGTTTAACTCCCTTCACTCCTTTTTGAGTGAATTTTCACTCTTTCCACTCGTTTTACATTTAGAGAGTAATATGTATAGTATAGTTTACTACTAACCCTTACCTCCTACCTACCCCTTTTCGTTCTCAGCCTATCCCTCGGAAATGAGGGTGTAAAAAATTAATGGTTTCCACTGGGGCTCGAACCAGGGACCTCTTGCATCCCAATCCCATGTCCACCTTTACCAAGCCACCAGGGGGGCGCTGCCTAGGCAGCAATTTCGTGCCCATATAGGACCCCCCCCCTGCCTATGACGTATTCAGACTTAGGTGATTTTCTCTTGTAACCTTTTGTAACCTTTGGGAGCTTTAGGGTTAAGCAAATTGTAAGTTTGGCTTTCCATATGTATTCACTCTATTTTGGCCCTAGGCCCTAAATTGCACATTTTGGTTAAAAAAAACCTGACATCATTGGGTCATATGCATAAAAATAGTAAATGCTCTTTACTTGATATTTTGAGTGTATACTGCTGTTTGTATGCATAAATGCAGTAGACACTTTTACTGCAAACCTTTTACTTTCTAGGATTTACTCTTCTACTTTAACTTGATAAGAAGGAAATACTACAACTCAT
>JXSR01S005735.1:22874-38845 GCA_000969725.1 Ophiothrix spiculata | reverse complement strand
AGTCATGCTAAGTTTGAATTCTCCAACTGCTATACTTTTTGCAAACGATCATTTTTCTACATGTAACCATTTTTTGGGACACCTGGTATTATACTACTCTTCCAGACAAACATATTTGCATCTATTTATGTGCACTCATTCATCTGTATTTTGCAAAATGATATGTATTTTTGGTGAAGTTAGGCAATTGCTTCCAGCTGGCATTTGACCAGTTGTTTAACACATCTCATTGTAAGATGTTCTACACACACTAAATCAAAACTAGCCATTGGGAAAAGTTGGGTAATTACTTCAGATTGGCATTTGACCAATTGAACTAAATGGTCCAAAAAAGGTAGGAGGACCGTAGATTGTCCTCCAATGAACTGGCTTAGACCAAAGAGCTTTCGACCTCACACCCACTACATCACATTGACACAGTATCAAGTTTTTTGATGTCATTATTTAATGGATTGGATAAACAGTGCCCATAGCAAAATATAACAGCTTTCCAGGAGACCTCCAGGATACCACCTAATTGTATATGAAAAATTCCAGGAGACCTCCAAAAGACCTCTTGCAGAGAGTTCTCTCAGAACATGATTAATCAAGGATTTTCTGGATACACCCGGAGACTGCTTAGAATTGCCTAAAATTTTCCAGGAATTCTTTGGGAGGTCTCCTGGATTTTTCACATGCAAATTAGGTATCCAGGAGACCTGTTCTCTTTGCTATGGGTGACATCAACTCAAGCCCACCAATCAAATGATTAGGGTCTACTTAGTTTAGGTGTAACATAGTATATTCAACAACCTATTGATAATGGGGCAGATTCAGGAAATGGGACAATCTGAAGTTTTTGGTTATGTTGAATGCATTTGAACAATCTACCACATTCATTATATGGCTCATGCAGGGCCTTTATGCTTCTGCTAAACTACAGTACAGGTAGTTAATTCATTGAGTTCCCTCCTGAATAAATTTTATTTTTGCTCATTCTTGATTATCTATTACATCCATATTTTCTTTATTATCAACACTTGCATATATCACATCATTAAGGAATTAATTCTCAGTTAGCCAAGCCTGATCAACACTAACTTTGATGTTTTAGTGCTGTTAGTTAATTGAGTCCATAAGACAATAGAGGGTTTGCACAACGCGATACGCACCATACACGCAGGCCGTTTCGATGCCATCTTGGTGGAGCGCGGACTAGTTTGTGATGTAAACAAGACATCAAAATCAGCTGTAACGCGTGATTGACTTCAAAATCATGACTTGAAAATTAAGCTAAATAAATGTACTATATATTCTTGTCATCATTAGATGTGATCTGGTGTCTTGATACTGCAAAAAGATTGTAATATGAAGGGACTCTTTGTTTGCTGGCCCATGAAAATGGTGTTGTGAGTATGATATGATGTCACGTGCAAACCCTCTATTGGTTTTGTTTTATTTCACAGGCCTCTGTTTAAGTATACAGTACAGGTTTTTAGTCTCCTTTTGAATAAATTTCATCATCTGCCCATTCTTGATTATCTATTTTATCCACACTGTCTTCATTATCAACACTTGCATATATTGCATCATCTGTTGTTCCATCCTCTATGTCAGCATAGTCATCGTTTGTATCATTCTCTTCTGATACATGCCGAGTATGACCATTACCTTCACTAGCATTATTAGAGTTGTCTATGCATCCATTATTGTCATAACCATTGTTGCTATTGCTTTGTTCATTATCGTCAGTATCTGCACTAGTATAAATAGAGTTCTCCTTCCACCCACTATCCTCATCATCAGCATTCTCATCATCTAAGCCATATATCTCATTTTCTTTCCACCCTTCATTTACAGAGCAAGCATCACCAGTTTCATCTATGACAGAGTTCCTGTCAACAATTGTATAAATTCGAGAATCAGTAGTTTCACTTTCAGTTTTGTTATCAGCAGCTGTAGATGAAGGTTGCCCACCATATTGTGATGTTGCGTAAATTTCAACCACCCCAAGTTTGTTTCTAGATCTCTTTACTTTATCCGTTTCGTTCTCTGGGATCTCAGCATAAACTTCCCCATTGTCATTTTGGTTGATAATATGGCTGTTTTTGTCTTTGCTGAGAACTACATTTGATGTGTTTTGGTAGAAAGTCGGTTCTTGTGTATTGCCAGACAAAATTGCGCCCTCAACTGTTAGGTCATATGGTCCATCATACTGCATACCTGATGTGTTGGTTTTTGATAAAGATTTCTTTCTCCTGTTTTGAATGAATTAATAGAATAACAATTTTCAAAGAATGTATCTGAAAGATATTAACTACCGTATACTTGCCCACTTCAACTACTGCTTTTCTAAATGTACATTGCCTTTCAGTTGAGTTATTTCATATAAGCATGACAAAAATGGTTGAAAATATTTTTCTCATGTTTCGGTCATAGAGTATGATAATTTGACAAACTTTGGAAAAGGGTTTGTCAGATGGAATGAAAAAGGTTGAATTAAACGGGAGTATAAAGTATTTCAATCATAATTTCACATTCAAATAATATGGCCTCTTTATTGTTATATTTTCCCTTAAACACAAACATTACACTAGCTAATAAATTTATGTCCCTTAATTTATTTGGTCCATCACTTTTTATTAACTATAGCATATGAAAGAATGTAGCACATCCAAAATCACTAACAAGGGACACAAATTTAAAAGAGTAGAAGTTCAATCCATCAACATTTTATTTTGTGTAACAATTATGTATCCCTCAGTTTTTACATTGTAGGTGTGATCTGAAATTATTGAAATTGTAGAGAATTTCCTATTGTTATTGCCTAGTCACCATACGGGGTAAAGCCTAAATTGTCATATTTGTAAAAATGTAATATTGCTTTAGCTTAATCATCACATTATTACATACATTTCCATTTAACAGAAATTGTTGATATGGTAGTCTAGAGTATGTGTTGGCTCAACTACAACAAAATCATTTGTACTACCATTAATAATATATGCTTAAAATGTTTCATACAAAAGCTTGAATAATTGGGCATTCAGTAGAATCCCTGATTGGCTTAATGCCTGATAGAAATATTCTTTTGACTAACAGACAGATTGGAAATATGAGGGTACAAGAGTGTTACCGTAATATTACTAATGCGCCAAGTATGATGATGATAACAAGACTGAGAACTCCAATTACTGCTCCTGCTATGGACCCTGAAAGATAAAAAAGTGGAAAATAAAATAAAATTTTAACTTGAAAATGAATACACTAGAATAAGAACATCCAAAATCCATGAGCTGCCTTCTGTTAAGTTATGTAAAATATAAATGCATATAAATCTCTGAAAATGCTTTCAAATCACTAGAAAGCATTTCCATGTCTTTATCCCAATCATAGTGTCACATTTGACCCTCTAGTTGACTTTGTTAGACATTGTTAGATAATTTTCCTAGCATATAGTTGCAGAGGGGAGCTCGTGGAGTTGGGATGTTCTTGTAATGGCTGTTTAAATATAGCAACAATGTACTATAACAATTTAAAAAAAAAAAAAAAAAAGCTTGACAGTTCAAAACTTGTCCGACGGTGAACCTGTTAAAATCTACCATTTGTTATAACAATTATCTAACAATGTCTAAACAAGTCAACAACAAGGTCAAATATGACAATATGATTAGGATATTGACATGAAAGTGCTATTTTAGTGATGTGAAAGCCTTTTCAGAAATTTGTATGCATTCATATTTAATAAATATAATTAACAGAAGGGAGCTATTGGAGTTGGGATGTTCTTATTCTGGCATATTCAAATGGTTTCTTAAGCATATAAGTTACTTATATCTAGGGCAGTGCCAATATAAAAATCCAGAGAGCAAAAGATGATAAAAAAAACTTGATGGTGCTTCCAAGATGAATGATTGAAACACATGATTTTCAAGGAACATGAGTAAGGAGAGGGCTTAGCCCAGAGCACTGTCTGGACATGCTTCTGGTATATGAAAATTTGACAATTACCTTGAATTTTTTCTCTTGGACAAACCTTGACAAATTAAGAGGTATGTTGAATTAACCCTAACCCCAACACCACTCAAAAATTGGCAAGTTCAAAAAGGGCAGGCTTCCACCTGGATTCGAACCTGGTACTCCTCACATCCCATTATCACTATGTCAAACCACTGAGCAGGCGCTGTAATGGCAGCGTTTTCATGACCATAGCTAACTTCAGTCTATAACATATTTGGACTTTTTTTAGTCAAAAAAATCACAATTCACAAAGGCAAATCGCTTAAAAAGCGATTTGCCTTTGTGAATTGTGATTTTGTTGTTTGTTTGTTAGGGTTAGGGTTAGAGTAGTCTTGTGTTACAGATCAAGAAACTGTACCAGTGAAACAAACTAACACTGGTTCCAATCCACTAATCATGCTGCACTCCCTCGGACTCAAATTAATTCTGTTGGTCCATGGTTATTACTGAGGGTCTTTAACAAAGACTAGGAGATCAGTCTAGCAGAAGAAGAAGAAGAATTTCAGCTATTATCAGCAATTTTTTGTCATCTTTTTCCACAATTATTATACTTACACTCGTGTTTTTGGTCAGGGGGCCTTGCCACACTAGTGATGCTTTTTAAATTCATATCCGGTACTAATCTGATTGTGATATCATGTTACTAATCTGGTAATAGGTTTTGAGCTCTAAACCATGATTAAAGTGACCAAAACCTTGACGTTTATTACATTAACTCAGCACCTATAATATGTATGATTCAGTAAGAGTGAAAACATGGTCGGCCTCCAAACAAAAGTTTGGCTACCAAACATTTGGATGTTTGGAGGCCCACTATGTTTTGAGCTTAAGGGTCAAATTATACTTCTTTTTGAGCTACCCAATATTTGTGTAACAAGTCTTTGTTATCTTATAATCTAGTAATATAATTCCAATGCATCTTCTAATCAATAACGGATAATTGGTGTCGTTAATCACCAAACATTATCACCAAATACTCCTGAATGTGGTACATGTAGTATTGATTTTTCATCACCAAGCCTCTGTTATTAATAGAAAATACATTGGAACTATATATCAGATTATAAGATAACAAAGACGTTTTGCACCAAATATTCGGCAGCTCATAAAAACTATAATTTGACCCTTAAAGGGTTGTGTAATCAATTTGATTTGCAGAAGAAATTTAGATCATTGATTTTAGAAAACAAAAATACTTGAGTTGGAAATTCTTGTTCTAAAGTTAATGTAATTAAGGGGGGACAACATGTTACTCAATTTTACGTTTTTGCAAGTTTATTTTGTACCATAACATTGTAAGAAAAAGTTTAAAGTTAAAGGGGCAATTCATGATCCACTTTTCACCCTCAAGGTCACCTCTATCAAATTTGAGTTTTTTAGCTTATAAGAATCCTCACGTGGTATATGTTACGATCCCCAAACCATTCTTTCATATGTGCTTGCATTTTTGAGAAAAGTGAGAAAATGTGTCATTTTCTAATTATTGTCGGGGCCCCGACAGTAATTACAACACAGTAGTCTATGGGGATTTTCAAAATGCTGAAAAAGCTTGTAACTTTGAAACTAACCGTCAGAATCAAGCGACATTTTCAGTACATATTTATATTGTTCTCTTCTTTTTATTTAGCTAGAAAAGAGGTCACATCAAAATCATGAATTGCACCTTTAATAAAGTATACATTTTCAGAAAGGAATTTTCTCAAGGAACATGATGAGGATTTTGTTTTGTTGTTGAGAAAACCACAAAAAATAATTTTTTTGGCCATTTGGGCTCCCAAACAAGCTAAAAAATGTCTTCTGAATGGGATTTTTAATTTAAAACACCCATTCAGATGTTGCATCATTTTTGTTTTTGAGGATTTTGACAAACTTTTTTAATTTCATGCTAAATAAGGTCAAAAAATGACCAAAAATGGAAAAACATGAACTTTTTTGTTAAAAATTCATAAACTTGCAAAGACATCATAATTTAGTAAGGTGTTGTCCCCCTTAAACTGTTTATTAACTTACCAGCTGATGATCCTGCATGTGCCTGTTGTGATTCAAGAATTATATTATCTGCTGCAGTTGAATAACCTGAAATATGATTGAATTATTTTGTTGACCTTACCAACTTTTTATTTAAATACTACACTCATTTTATTATTCATTCAATCCATAGTTGTTGAGAAGCTGTTTATGTATTAATTAGAACATATGTTACATTGATCTGGTTGCATGGCCTGTTGGATTTACCTATTCCAAATTGTTGTCATTATATTGCTCCATCAGATGTTTTAAATGATTATGTATTTCAAATATTGCTATAAAACTCTGGGTTGTCTGGCGGTTCCGAGCGGTTCTGGGTGGTTCAACCGGAATAAACAATAGCCAACCGACTAGAACCGGCAGATAACCGACGATTGAGTTTTGAAGCCACCCCTAAATGGATTGCTTGAGGTCATTATATTGCTTAAATGGGTAGTTTGGAGGGTTGCTTATCTGCATATTGCGAAATATGTTGGTTCTGTTCATTATATCACCTAGGGGATGATTTTGCATTATTGCTTATCCAAATATCGCTGAATTGATTTCTTGTGGTCATCATAGGTGGATTAAGGGATTTGCTATTTACAAATATTGCTAAATGGATTGGCTTTGGTCGTTATATTGCTTAAATGGATGGTTTAATTTTAAGAAGTACTTCTTCTAAAATTGATTATATTTAAGATAAGAACAACTTTAACTTATTCATCTGAAGTTCACAAATTGAAATTAATTGTTACACAATTATTTTTTACTGTCGTTGCCATGGAAACGGCGGCCATATTGGATTTTAAATATGTTACGGAAACGCGCATAACTTCGTAACCGTATGATATTTTTTCAAGTAAAAGGTGTCAATTTGCTCAGAACAACATTTTCTATGTCACCTCAAAGCCCTTGAAATTTTGATTTTTGTCAATTTAATGTCCCTTTTTGATGCTATTTTGACGCTTTTTCAACAAAATTAAACTTTGCCTCGCAATTTCTTGGAGGGTAGGGAAAAATGCAAAAAGTGGCTTTAAGGTGACATAGAGAATGTTTTTCTGAGCAAATAGACACCTTTTACTTGAAAAAATATCATATGGCTACGGAGTTATGCGCGTTTCCGTGACGTGTGTTAAAATCCAAGATGGCCGCCGTTTCCTTGGCAACGGCAATAAGAATTTACTATTTAAGAGTGTATTTCAATTTGTGAACTTCATATGAATATGTTAAAGTTGTATTTCAGCATAAATTTGATAAACTTTAGAAAAAGTACAATCCCCTTAAAGGACATGCTTATTCAATATATTAATAAAAATTGTAGCTTGTGGTCATTATATTATGGTTGGTTTAAGGGGTTGCTTATTCCAAATATTGCTAAATGGACTGTTTGTGGTCATTATATTGTTTTAATGGGTGGCTTAAAGGATAGCTTTTCCAGATATTGATAAATGGAGTGTTTGGTGTTTGTGTTCTTCATATTACTAAAAGTGGTGGCTTGAAGGATATTACTAAACAGTCATGCGTGTGGTCATTACATTCATGCTCTTACCCTCATTTGTAGTCAGCATTTTATCTATTGGTGTTGTCTTCATTGGTAATGCGGCACGAATGGTGGTCAGCATTTTATTTAGTGGTGTTGTTTCATCCATTGGTGTTGTCTCAATTGCATCATTTGTTGTAGATATCAATGGTAGTGTGGTCGTATGAGTAGGTCGCCTTGTAGGTACTGCTTTATAAATTAAACAAGACTTATAGCTCATTATCAATACAATCTTGGTTAAGTTAATCCTGTAAATTTACTTCAGCTACAGAATGCATTTATCTAGTTCTCTATTATTCTGTTGAAATACACTAAGTTGATGTTGTAATATGTACTATATATTGCAACCAAAACAACAAGGTACTACATTTATTAATTTGCTTCCAATTACACCGCCCTGGAACTCACACTTCCAATTCTACAATGTAGGCCTATAGGCCCTATGGGCTGTATTATCTACTGCACCTTGCTGATATACTTATTGTACCATATAGTTTTATCCTTTTTCGAGATTTTGCCCACTGAATTTATTTAAATAAATTAAATGACTGGTACATATATGATATTAACATAATATACAAAGAACTTACATGGTAAACATCTTTGGCAGCATTCTTCTGGGTGAGTTGTGGAATCTGAACAGGTGTCCTGAGGACAATAGATAGTATTACACCTTATGTTTCCAGCCTACAGGTGCAATAAATGAAATAGATATGTGACTGTGAACCATGAATAAGCTGAAAAGTTGTCCTTTAGTTGTTTTACTGAGTGTTTTGTGATTTTAAAATTTGCAAAAAAAAATGTTTTGAGGAGTAAAAAATGAAATTTTGAAAACGGTGAAATTGTGTGCTTATAATTTGCTTAAAAGTTTATTTGACAATGTGTGTGCTGAATGTAAAAAAGATGGGTTATCTGCTAGCACATAGGGGATTGCAAGGAGATATTATATCCAACATAGTACGATATTTCTAGATATAAAAGGGATTTGGGGGATAAAATGGATAAGAGCAT
The DNA here is from genome assembly GCA_000969725.1 of Ophiothrix spiculata. Taxonomy (NCBI): domain Eukaryota; kingdom Metazoa; phylum Echinodermata; class Ophiuroidea; order Amphilepidida; family Ophiotrichidae; genus Ophiothrix; species Ophiothrix spiculata. Next base: position 30,285 of record JXSR01S005735.1, on the reverse strand, counting down.
TGTTGGGGTTCTGATTGCATTCTCCACAGTGTATTGTAGTTTGTGTGTATTAGCATTTACATCTTTTTGAGAGCCGCCTTATGACAATGCTCCAACACACATGGACTCTAAATATTCATTAACAGCAAAAATGTCATGTTATACAATCTGAAGCAATTCGAGTTCTTCCCATATGAAAATATATGGCATGTTTGTTTGCACAATACATGCAACCTACATGACATACATGCACGTCACATGCAGGTGTTTGGAATGAGGTTGGCATTTGACATGCTTCAATAATTTGCATATAGCATTATGCTTGTCGAATGCAGGTATTTGGAACAATACCTGAGTGCGATATGCTTTGCTTACATGCCGCATGCATGCAACATGTGTGATTACATGCATTATTCATGTCGCATGCAAGTATTTAGACCAAAACTTGCATATGACATGCTTGGCTGCATGCAGGTATTTAAAACAAAACCTGCATGACGCATACATCCTTTATTACTCGATTCGTGCATGTATTAGACATGTTGCATGCTTGTATTTGGATAAAACCTGCATGTGACATGTTCAGTTTATTTCTTCAAATAATATGCAGATCCTGGCGAGTATTGTCCATTTTACCAGAATTTAGATTCAGTTTCAGATTTTAATTTTGTATTCATTTCATACCATTGTTCAACATATATAATAACATAGAAGTGGCAATATGAATACTGAGGAGAAGGTCAAAAGGCCAATAAGGCCAGTAGAGACAATCCCCTTTCGTAAGTTACAATTCATTTTAAGTTTACATTTTACAATTTACATGCTTTCAAGGCCATCAAGATTTGCTTAAACAGAGTTGTGCAAACTCAAGACTTCACAAGGAGTTGCATGTCAGTATAAGACTAGGGATCTTGGGCACTCCACAAGGTGGTTGATACGATGGTCCAAATTCCAAGTATGCTAAGTATGAGTATTCGTGGGTGTGATGTATGTATCAGTAGTCTAGATCTATCAAAGATGTATGTATCAGTAGTCTAGTAGACTCCATACGGCAACAATAGATATAATAAATCGTTCAGCCGCTACGCGCGATTCGTGAGAGATTTGGCTATGGAGTAACGGTTGATGTAAACCCTTTGTTATTTGACAACTTCGCCGCATTAATACTCAGTATTCACTTGCAAGTATGTGTTTATGTGTTGCGCCTGTGTGTTTTTTACGACATGCGGGGCAAAGTAGTAAAAATGTCTGCGCTGTACTATTGATGGACCTCAGCAAAGTACTGGATTTATTGACTTTTTGATTTATTTCCAAGTTTTATTTCAACTATTTCAAGGTGTACAGTGTGGAACCAAAAAGATCAAGGTCATATAATTTAAAATTGGAAAATAACTCAAAAATATTTATAGTATCTTGTCCATGAATGGTGAAAATTTCATGTCAAACAAAGCTTGCATTGTGAAGTCATTGACATTTGTGCAAAAAGGGTCAAATTCAAGTTTGTCCACGAGCAAGTTTATGTGGATATTTATACACACATTTAGCATTGGTTACAATATCTGTCTTTATGGCTGATTGGGTTTGTGTTACTGGTTAGAATAAAAATGTTGTTCTGCTTATGTATTGAAGGAAGTTGCATCAAGAACTCATCCTAGGGTGAGCTCATGCAGAGCTCTCAGCATTTACAGGATGACCGCTTGGCGCAAAGAAAGTCTTGATCATCCAATACGTCAGGGAGCATAATGCGATACTTCCCATCAAACCATGTTGTAATTCCTTTGTACATCATGCCATTTACTGACTATAAGCTAAAAGTTCTAGATTTAATCATTTAAATAATAATCACTATTTTACAACCTCTCTGAAAATGTAACCCCTCCCCTCAAAATATATCATTTGTTTCAGTATACTTACTTGGCATATACATTTCTCACAAGGTTTTCTGAATTCTTCACCATTTTGATAGGATTTTCCATCATAAAGACATACTGGAAAAACATGTTACAACATTCACAGTTAAGAATTAGTGAAACTTAACTGATTTTATCAAATAAATGACTGGAAATAATGGTATTCCAACTTAAGCTAGGGTCAGACAATACAACTTTGCATTTATTACAATGAATTTATTGTAAAAATTGATTACGGCAAGCGGTCAGACCTCGCATTTGCTACAATAAATAAAATGTTATAATTAATTGCAAAATGCTATTAGCACACCATTGTCAGCATGTACTAATCCAATGTTGTAATTAATTACAAGGTGGAGTCACACAGGGTTTGTGTATTCACAAATACACCCAGTCTTCTGCAAGTGCAATTTACTCAATATTCTGAAAATGTAACTGTTTAACACTGTTGAACATTTTAAAAATTCAAATAAAGATGACTAAAGACAACTCTTTTGATGCAAATCTGATGACATCTTAGTTGAGCTCTTCACACTACAGCTATTTTCATCTTGATATAAGTCAACTTTTTTATTTTTCTGTGTACAAAATTCTGAACACCCTACTCTTTTCAATACTGACTCTGATTACATGTATTCCATACATGGGACCAATACCAATGGCTTATCATCTCCTCCATAAAGGGTGATGGTCTTTTATGGATATTACTCAACTCTAAAATACCTCATGTGATGAGCTGAATGTCTAGAATTTGTGAACCTATGGTACCACATTGGTAAATAAATTGTGTAGCAGCATCTGCTAGGTTTAGAATACTTTTTTGTAGGTAGAATACGACCGTTATTGCCTGAAGTAATAGTAAATAGTTCTTAAGTTTGTTTAAGAGGTACGGGGTTAACAGCCTCGACTGTACTACCACACAAAGTGTGGGGTTATGCAATGTCACATAATTAAAGGTATAACAGCACACAGATCTAGGCGTGATATGCCTGATCAATGTACCTGCAGTTATAAAATCAGCAGCTTAATGTGATACACAATGGCGTAACCAGAGGTGGTGCGCTTGGTGCATAGGCGTACCAATATTTCATTTGTCATTCGCTGACTGTCTGTAAATTTGCAGGGTCCACCAATTGTGTTTGTACCTAATGATTATGATATTATTAGAAAAAAATCATTTTTAAAATCAGTAAATTGATAAATTTATGTAGATGTTTAGTTAAAACTGATAAGGAGATAGACGTAAAAGACAAAAAAAATGACAAGTAACCTTTCATATTCTTGCTTGTCAGTTTTTGAATGCTACATTGGAAAATTTGGGTGTACGTTTTGATTGTCATTAAACCATTGTCTATCAAAAAAAACCATGTGTGCACCAATACTGAAAGCTTCATTACGCCACCGGTGACACAATTGTCAGTTGAACTCTTAACTTGAAATGACATGATTGTTCTTATTGTACTTACCATCACATACAGGACAACATTCAGTAGGTCTAATAATTGGATTTGGGCAAATAGCAGTACATAAAATAGATGCACATAACAATGTTCCTCCATGACACTGACATGCCTTGCATTTGTCATAGCTGGGGGTAAATCTTTGTCGGTGTTCATAGTGCTGGCCATCTTTATCCACACAACCTATGACAAAAAGATAGATAAATAGGGCAAGGTTTTTGTTGTTGATAAAAAGCTTCAAAGCAGAAGGGAAACCTGTTTTCAAGAGGTATTGTATAATGTGTACCCCTTGTTAAGAAGGCTTATATTTATTAAATTATGTTGACTTATGGTGTGTTCACACATGACCATTTAGTCATGACTATTTACCTGCTCATGTGCCGCTCATGGACTGATCGCCAGTGTGAACACAATTAGAAAGTGTTTCGCTCACGACTGAAGTGATTTTAAGTCCTGTGGGATGTGAGTGTCTTGTACATAATTGCCAAGTCGGCTTACTCTGGAGCCACTTACGACTCAAGCACAAACTAGACAAGAGTAGTAATGACCAATATGTGTGAACACAGCCTTAATGTAACTTAAATTCTCAACAATTGGTCATTTTATCTTAAGTTAGGAATTATTGCCAAAAATAAATAAACAATGATTTTTTGGGGGAAACAATTACTGTTCTGGGCTTATTTTTAGTAAATAGTAATATTCCTAAAGCATAAGATAAAAAAAATCAAACATTTGAGAAAACTGATCCCTAACATTTGTTTCAAGATTCTAGAAATTAAATAATTCAATTTGTTTGTTGTACTTTTGTTGTCGCTGAGCTAGAGTGATTTGTTTGCTTTTTTTATTGTCAGTTTCCAAAGCTATGTTGAAAAGTTTTGGGTCTACCTTTTGAGTTTCATATGACAGTTTTCGCTGCCATATTTTTTGCCACAGCAGCTTGAAAGTATCGCTTTGCCCCTGTTAAGGATGACAAACTTGAAAGTCAAGATCATTATGGATGTTAAACTACAATGAAGACTGTTAACTTAGGCATTCTGTTAAAAAATTTCAGCGTCTAGTAGTGGCAAAACACAATGACTGATGGAAAATTAAAAATAAAACCCTTGCCATTTTAAACCCTCTATTCCTCATATGTATTATTTAGCAAGTATGTTTGAATTTATGTTTTTCAAATTGATTACCTTTGCATATTGGACAACATTGTCCAGGTTCTGTTTCTGTGTTGGTACAAGACAGTTCTGGACATGGTGAGTTTCTACATGTAACAGTGCCGTAGGAACATCGGCATTGGAGACAAGAATCCGCAGAATGGAAAGTAGCGCCATTACCATACATATGACCTTCATACAAACAATCTGACATGCAAGAAATTGCACAAAATAGTGATTAATGTTAAGGGTGTAGCCCAACGTAATTTTATTTCAGTTCGGTATACACAGGAGAAATCGTACTCATTCAATTATATAGTGGAGTCACAGATTAGCAATTACCTAGCATAGAGTAAATCGGGGAAAATATACTGCCCAGTCATACAGGTTATTGGCGCCACAACAATAGACCCTGGAAAAAATTGAGTACAATTCTAGTACAACATTCCTGAGATGTACATTTGGAACACAATCATAGTACAGTTTTAGTACAAATATAGTACAAATTTATGTACCAGGTGTCCCAAAAAATGGTTACATGTAGAAAAATGACCGTGTGCTAAAACTACAGTAGTTAGAGAAAAAAAACTTTTTACACTTTTTATAACAACCCTCTTCTAGTTACTGGTGAAATTTTAATATCACAGCAATATTAGATTTTGAGTTATTACCAAAGGCAGATTCCTATGTCAGAAACGTATTTGTTCAAAATTCAACAAAATCGAATGCATGTTCGTTTGATGTAATTTTAACCATCGTTCAATCCCACGTGAACTTAAAATTGACTAACCCAAACTGAAATTGTTGTATACCATAGTATAGGGTAGGGTTCCATCTTTTCATTGATACCAAAATCATGACTAGCTGTTACGTAATTATGACGTTATAAATTACTACAGGTCTGAAAATTATGTCAAAATTTAATTTTAGGCAAAAATGGCCACCTACTCAAAACTTTGCTATTTCTGCTATTTCTAAAATGTGGATCGGACTTTTGCTTCTAAATAAAGAAAATTATACATTTAAACATGCCCTGCGAGTTTCAGATTATTATTTTTTTTTTTTTCAAAATTTACACAATTTTGCAGTTTCAAAGGTTAAAGAAACGTTACCCAGGAACATTTGATTGTGCTTTATGCGTATTCATCAACTTTCGCACCACAACTTGATTGACAGGTTCAATATAAAAAACTCATTCTGGAATGTATGGAATGTAGGTTTCCCTAATTTGCATAATAGATATACTGAAAGAGAGTTCAATTAATATTCATTAAAGATTGTATCAAATTTGGTTTAATATAAAGTCTGATCATGATCATTTAGACGAAAATGCACATTAAAATATCACAAAACGTGTATGCTTATTATTTTGTTGAATTTTGAACAAATGCGTTTCTGACATAGGTATCCACCTTTATTAATAACTCAAAATTTAATAAAGCTGTGATATCAAAATTTTAGGAGTATCTAGAAGAGAGTTGTAATATAATTTGTGCAAAGTTTCGTTTCTATAACTACTATAGTTTTAGCACACGGTCATTTTTCTACATGTAACCATTTTTTGGGACACCTGGTACTATAAATGTACTTATTGTACTTAAATGATGTTCCAAATGTGCACCTTAGGAATGTTGTACTATTTTTGTACTCGATTTTTACTAGGGGAATATACAAACATAATGGCCATTCTCACGAAATTGACTCCACTTGAGTTGGAAAAATCAAAAAAATGAAGTTTCATAAAAACATCTTCAATCAACTTTTTTTATTAGCTAGTATATCAAGTATCATGGAACCAAAAAAGTTATGAACACAACTATTTATAATATTTTTATATATGAACTTTTAAATTTATCATATGCAAGAATAGCAAGAGCTGTCAAACAAGTGCCTGACCTGTCCTATTTGAAGCAACAATTAAAATGAAGTCGCTCAATTACTTCGAGGGGCAACTCAGAGAACCCTAAAATTGACATAAGAAATAAATTCAAGGATCTTCATAATTTTGGTTCTTGCATTGGATAACGTAATATACATAAGATATACATTTTGATGTTTTTCTATCCCTCAAATTAAGATAGTCATATATAGTGCTGGTTATTTTGGCTAATCATGGTCAGGGGATGAGGGCCTATGGCTTGATATGCATAAAAGTTGTCCAGACTCTTGCATAACTTAGATTTGGTGATAATTAACGTAATATACATGCTTAAAACAGACGCAATAAATTTTGGAATATAATTGTTTTTAAAAGCCAAACTTATGACTATAGATTTTCAATGTTATGATTTACAAATGTACACATATGTTAGCCTTCAAGTTATGCAAAAAAGTTTTATGGTTGCAATTCTGTGATCTTTGGAATCGAGATAGTATATGGATAACGTAATATACACTGATTTCGCGGAAACCCTATACTGGTTTCTTGTGGCTTACTGGGAAATACAACTTTCAAAATGGGTAATTATCGGATATTATTGATGCATATGGAGAAATAAACCACACAGGAACGAACAAGAAAATGTGTTTTTATGATGTATCTATCACTATAAAATAGATGCCTCTTGCAAAGACATGCCATTTTTGCCTAATTTGGTGTCTTCTGTGAGCAAAATGACCAAGATAACGGTAAACAAAGTATAGAAAACTATATACGTCCGCGTAGAGCTCACCAAGTACTACATGAATATGAGCATGTTTACCTATTTTAAGCAGGACACAGACATTTTCAGATCAAAGAACGAAATATCGCTACTGGCGCCATTTTCATGAGAATGGCCGATAATACAATTGACCCTTACGAAAATGCACGCATGAAAAAAAACATGCATGCGCATGCATGTTTTATGCATGTGCATGCATATTTTGTGCATGTGCATGCATGTTCTTCAATTCCGCATGTATGCAGCTGATG
>JXSR01S005732.1:24252-36841 GCA_000969725.1 Ophiothrix spiculata | reverse complement strand
AAATCCCGACTTAAACACAGCCGATTATTTTAATACCCCTCTAATTTATAAATCATCGATTGATACGTTTTGTCACCCAGCTGTTAATTTACAATTACCGCCGCCATTTTAGGTGGCATCTACACGGAAATTCTCTGCTCTATAACTTTCGCCACAAAGAAATCAGAATGATATACAAACGTCTTATTCTACTTTTGGGTGTATTTCTGTTTGCCGACCAATGTTCCGGTCATTACGGTATCAGCCGACGTCGTCAACGTCAGAATAACTGGGCCAATATTGTACTGCAACGAATTCCAGCGACAAGAACATGCTTGCTGCTCAGAAGAACTCATATTGAACAGGGATTGCTTTGTGAGTAATAATATTTTTATCATGTTTATTAAAAATCTATACATCCATCTCAATATTACTTGTTGGGGTAAAAAAAAATGGAAACGTTTATCAAAGATACCTCTTGAAAAACTCGAGCACCTTTGTTAAGACTTAATTCCAAATGACCTTCAACCTCAATTTTCGTGATCAATGGATCAGATATGACCGAAATATCAACTTCAATCGTAGTAAATACTCATTTGTAAAAATGATAGCAGTTGGAGAATTTAAACTTTGCATAGCTTTTGATACATACCTTTGCAAGATGTTTGCAAAATTGTAATATCACACCATTATTATGTTTTAGTTACCGACAAAAAAAGATACCATTGTCAGAAACGTTTTTTTTTTCAAAGTTCAACAAAATCGTAAGCATGTTCGTTTGATGTATTTTTAACTCTCGCCCAACATGTGAACTTAAAATTGACAGACCCAAAGTAAAGTTGCTTTATACCATATTTAGTTTAGGGTAGGTTCTCTTCTTTCAAATGATACAAATCATGAAATTCCGATAAGCTGTTACGTAATTATGACTTCATAAATTACTTCAGGTTCGAAAATTATTTCGAAAATCTGGTTTGGGACCACCGTATAAATGTATAAATGTTATTAAAAATTATAACCATACACTAAAATACCATGCAGTGTTACTAGCCAGAAGAAATCAACCGAATATCAATCAGCTACTCGGATAATTACATCAAAAATTATTTTATAATATCATTGTTTCCAGCATACGTATATTATTCTTATTTTTACATTATTATAACCCTCCGTGACACATTCGGAAGGTCTATTTCCCCTTTACATAAACTTGATAAAAACTCAAAAGCAACTGACAAAGGACATTCACGTAATCTGTTTTACATTATAGTAAATCAAAGCATTACTATAAGATTTTGATCAAAAATAGTTTATAGTAAAAACAGCATAAAATAAAGGAATGTGACTATCTAAAAGCGTTTTCAAGAGTATTTTGTAAAAAAATTGTTTGAACACCAAAAATAGATAAAAAGCATATGAATGCTTTCCTATACTAATACATGTTGAATTAATTACGGGATCCCGAATTTAATTCAACAAATGGCCATAACAGAAAAAGTATCTTTGAGCCGAATCGTTTGGAAGGTATTCATATCTACCTAAAAAAAACCTAATAAGCCAAAAAAATGAAAAGACATGGGTGACAGGGAGCGCATCATTTTTGACACTTTATATTACTGCTTTAAGAAGTCCAGTAAACCATCTGACATCCTTGGGAGGTGGAGGAAAGATAGGCCTCAAGAAGATAGAAGAATTATTGTGGCCCAAACATGATTGAATTCGCTATTTTAACAAATTTATCTATGCTAAATGGATAAATATGTCGCTGGATATTTATATTTACCACTTTCCACTTTATAAGCAATCGAATCAGAAGAAAATGAGATTTTAGATTTTTTGTATCAAAACTATTAACTTTGACATGTTTTCGCAAAACTTTTTATATTCTGATCTCGAAGTATTTTGTGACGTCCTAATGAAGTAACATACGCCTAGGAAATTTGGTTTCGATTAAAAAAAGAGCATAGATTGAAGAGGGTTAAATATTCCTGAAAAGTGTTTCCACACCCCAAACTATCGCGACCTATATGGCAATTTAAAGTGGTAATGTTGATTCTAAACATATCAGTATGGTTTGATTAGTTGATGATAGCTGAATTTTCAGGAACTTGTCAATTCGTTTTTATAGTGAGAAATATATTATAGCAGTCGACAGCAACATTGTTTAACGTCGACAAAGCAAGTAAATTTCAATAAAGTAATTACATAACAAGAAAAAGCACTGTGAGAAATGAAAATGTTTTCTTTTGTTTTGTTTTCCCTGTAGGCAAAAAGAAGATTAATGGAACCGACTTTTTCCATGTTCTTCAGATCGGACAATATTTGGACGTGTAAGTCACAAAGTAAAAATAAGAATTTCAAAATGTATATACATACAACGAATAGGAACACGTATTACATTTATTAAGAAGATAACTAAAACGATCATGAGACTTTTGACCTACCTTGCCCCAGACTGTCTATATCAGCTTCTTGTGTGCTTCTAACAGTTGCAACAAGTTTCTAGATGAGCAGTCAATACATGAGAAATTCATAACAAATCTTTTGTAATATGTCTTTATGCCTTTTAACATATGTATTACCCTAAAAAGATATATCTGTGATTGTACATCTTTTTTATTTGACCGAAGTGTTTGAGTACGAAAGGTAATTAATAAAGCAAATTGCATATGAAGTTTGAAGCAAATTTTCCAGTTAACTCGATAAATATGAAGCAAGGCAAGCGCAAATAAAGAACAAAGAAGCCGTTAAGTACTACAACAAGATCCATCAATACCGTTTTCATTTGAAGGTCATTGCAAGTTTCAAAGAGCTTCTGTTTTTTAGAGAAGTGTATAGTAAACTATATGAAAACTATAATCATATAAGTATTTATGTATGAGTTTATCTAATATTCATTTGATTATTGGATAACCTTATCTAATCGGCTCATTTCCTTGCTTTGTTTTTGTACAGGGCCGATGGTGAATTACGGGTGTTGGATGAACTTTACAACTACAACAAGATGATTTTCGGATCACTTATCGAGTAGAAAACCCGACACCTTTGTCAACATAAAGAGTATTCTTAATTTGTTTGTGTCTGAAGTTTGTTATTTTTTTCTAGCAAGATATGCAGGCACACATCTACAACTTACTGCTATTATAGCCTGTGCTAATTATTTGAACTAAACTACGAGAGACCGAATTAAGAAAGTTTGACATCCGTGCTTGCTACATCTTAATCTGGAAACGGAATTTCTTCATCAACCTTTTGATGTATTTATCTATTGGCATTTCTGTAAAGAGATTTAATAAAGAAATATGAAAACTGAATCTTCCATCGTTGCTTTGTTTTTTATTTCAAGTAACATATACATACCCCAACTAAAATTCTATTTGGCCAATAGTACAGTAAAAAGGGCAAATATATAACAGAAAAAGTATCTTTGAGCCGAATCGTTTGGAAGGTATTCATATCTACCTAAAAAAAACCTAATAAGCCAAAAAAATGAAAAGACATGGGCCAAAAATAACTTACCCCCCTGAAGATGACACCATAATTTTTTAAACCTACATAATAATTTTATATCAGCTATGCAGCCAAATTCTGGTGATAATTTTGAATATTTAGACACCCCATACACAACAATTGACCGACTATTACTAAAGTTGTGTCCATTTGAAGACATAAATGACCTGATTCAGAAATGGCACTAAATGGAATCAGCCAATTGTATAGACACAGACTCAGTTAAGTGTTGTTAAGTAGTCTTTGAATGATAACTTAAAGACTTCGATGGGATTAAGATGCTCATTGAAGTGAAACTTAAACTTTGAAAAGCCATACACATAGCCATCCATTTGAAAGAAACTTTTTAACCTTTGCTATATTTTTTCCTTTTAATCTTTTGACAAAAAAGATGTTAAAGAGCAATGTCAATATCTTGTTGGGCATCATTAAAGCTTTCCTTCTGTTCCTTTATTTGTGTGGAGCAAAGATCACTTTTTTCTGTGGATTTCTGAATAAAAGGAAAAAGATAATCCTATCAACAGTAAAGTATTAAAGTTGTTCTTTATTGTTTTCTGCCATTATCAAAATCATATTGGTCATGACTGGTTCGACTCATGATATCAAAATTAAATGAGAAGGAATGATGATAAATACTATGGATGTCAATAACAAAACATCAAGGCAGATGGGGGGTTCATAAGAAGACAGGTACACTGTGAAGAGATCAAAGAATCCAAGTGGGATATACCACAGACCGTCAAATAACTGGGAGATCAAGAATAACATTCGGCAAAATCAAGATGCCTCATAAGGTTGAACGCGTCCATTATCTCTAAACTCTACTCTTTATCCTTTCAACATGTTAAATCTACACATGGACATGCCTGCAACTTTTTCATTGGCTTAAACTCATTTAAGTTGAGTCTGTGTCTAAACAATTGGTTGATTCCATTTAGTGCCATATCTGAATCATGTCATTTATGTCTTCAAATGGACACAAATTCAGTAATAGTCGATCAATTGATGTGAATGAGGTGTCTAAATATGCAGAATTATCACCAGATTTTGGCTGCATAGCTGATATAAAATTAATATGTTGGTTTAAAAAAATATGGTGTCATCTTCAGGGGGGTAATTTATTTTTGGGGCGTAGTTTATAAAACCTCCAGATTACCTTAATGTAGTCTCTTCACTTACCCATTACCTATTCAGAAAACGTTAGTAGTAAGGTCGGGGATTTAGGAGGTTTTGACACAAGAGGGCGCACTTCAATCTAATTTGCATAATAATGAATATTAACCCTCGTCTTCCTAAGGGGGGTGGGGGTGGAAGTGCGCCCTCTTGTGTCCAAACCTCCTAATTCCCCGACCTTACTAAGGGTTCTGTCGAGGCTGTTTATTCATGTCGAGATGTCGCAATAATTTGTTGTCGACGTCGACATAAAGTTGATATCAAAGAGTTTGCTTTTGCGGGAGAAACGAAGTTGTTTGTATAAGCTTAATCACACGTTTATAACCTACCTATAAAATAGTATAGGTGCTTGTGCTTGTTCTTTGTTCTGCGGTATAGCGCGTTGTACAAAAATGCATTTTGCGATGTGATTAACTCACTTTTAGGCAAAAAGTAAACAACTTTTTAAAAGGAGATAGATCCATTGTTCAATTTATGAAGGACACTTTTTGGAAACCTCTTGTACATCACAGCAGTCGATCAAAACCCCAGACCACCGCCCCGGTCGGAGGTCTCCCAATACTTTTGCAATCCTTGGATGACACAGGACGTCTCCGAAAAAGTGTCTTAAATCATTACAACCGGTAGATATTCGTGATCAAAATGGTATATTTTTTGAATTTGACTTTCAACAACGAATGAATCACCGGTCACCTCGCGAAATCCCGAAATGTCCTCCAAACCCCACACTCTCCGACGTGTTTTATAAATCCCCGCCAGCTATGGGAATAATCCTTGGAGCTGTATACCAAGCAACTCCCGGTGCAAAACTGGGTGGACATTGTAAAACACGCCTAAGTTTTCTTTCGTCTTTTTGGATGGTATAAGTCAAAATAATTGTGAATTTGGTTCGATATCAGACTGTTACTCACATGCACCGCTCTTTCATGTCATTAATCCAGTAAAAATCATTCCAACATTGTAGAAATAAGTACTTTTAAAGGTTATGGGAGTAAGTATAGTTACTGTAGTTGCCTTTTTTTCTCGTACCTTACTGGTTTAATGTCAGTGGCTGTGCCGAGTTTATTTATGCACCCTACTCCCGTTGTATATCTGTAACAGCTTGTCAAATGGGTCCATTTGTTGAAATTGAACAAATGACCTCAAATTTTCAATACGAAGTAAGACATGGGATTTTTTTGCACGCTTAGCTACTGTCAGGCACTTGTAGTAGAAAAATATTTAACTCAAATCAGGTTTGTTTGTCATTTCTACACGCCCGTAAATTCCTTATGTTGACATTTTCTCTAATTTACCCCTATTTGTAACTCAAATAGCGCCAATTTTTTCGGACAAAATCTTGAATATCTCCGGAAGCGCTTGACGTACAAATGTGATCTTGGTGTCATTTTACTTTGGAAACAGAGTGCAATTCGAATGTGTCATGAAAACAAATTGAATAGGAATTTTGATTTTCTCGTTAATATCCCTACTACTATGTCTTTTGGTTCAGCAATTTTGAGCACATTTAGAAACACCCGGCTTAGGTATACTTACAATGATGCGTATAATGATTGGTAAGTCCAAAATACCCGTACAATATTATACGCATTCTTGAGCAAATATACTTTGGCGGCCGTTTTGAACCATGTGAATTACACATTTGGATATTTTCTCTTTTGTAATTCCTAAAGAAATTTTTGGAAGTAGTGACGTCATATTTATGACATGGAGTCCTGCTAATTTACATTAATAGATCAGAATTTCAAATATTTTTGAAAGGTTTTGCTGTGTACTATCTATATTCAACGGAAACCTGTGTATAATTTGATAATAGACATGTTACTAAAGGTATCAAATAATTTACATTGACCTGATAATTGGAATAAGGCGACCGTTTCACACAGCTGTTTCTTGCATATCCTTAGCGACACAAAAAGTATCAAGCGTTAGCAGTTGCTATACGACCAATAAAAGCTTAAATTATTCAGCATTCCAATTCAAACATGCGAGATCAAATGAAGAAAAATAAATATCATAATGCAATCAAATCTTAAAACGAGCTTTAATTTTAATTCTTGTCTTACCACTAGGGATGATTGTCCGTCGTATAAATATAACGTAAGACTTTTGTGTGCTTGCAAGTTCATCTTGTGCGGTCATTTTAGCGTGCTAAAATTGTACGTATCAGCAAGGAAGGAAAGGGGTGCTCTTCTGTATAAGCAAAACACCGAATAAAATTCCGATATTTCGAACTTTTAAAGCAAAATATTGATTTGGTGACACTTTTGCCCAAAATCATGATCTTCTGATTAGGAAGTACTTATGTAATTACGTAACGCCTTGGCAAATTTTCATATACTATTGTACCAAACAACTGGGCGATTCCAAAGTAATGTTTGAGACCAAAAAAGTGAACAAATTTCACTTTTAAATGGCATCAGAACTTACCATAGTCATTCTATTCACAAGTTTGTTGTTGATTATATTTATAGTGCTCACTGATGGGGGTCGAGACATGTAAGTGCTTGAAAATAAATCAGTTGCAGTTTCTGGAAAAAAAGGTCATGTAACGTTCGGTAACGTTTGTGACATTGCATGGAATATTTGTTTGCTCTAAGTGACTTAGAAGTAAAAAAACTCTGACGTGATAGCGAACTTTGTATTGCGCTTTACATAGATGATGGGTAACATATTTACAAATAACGAAATTATATCGTTGAGATTAATTTATGCATTGTTTTGTTTGGTAACGTTTGTGACATTTTGATGTAACTTTTTGGTAACTTTTGTGACATTTTTTAATTAAAACATTTGCTCATTCATGCACGGATAGAAAAACTTCCCAATTTCAGTTGGGGAAATACTTCTCACGTACCAAGTAAGAAACGTATACTAGTATATGACTGAAAAACCTGCTTATGTGGTCGAATAAAGATGCTGCTTTTTGCTAGAAGTCAAAAAAATTTCATTTTCTGTGGAATGAGCCAAGATGGTAACCCCCTTGATAAAAAGTTACAAAATACTTTTGTAAGATCAGGGTTAACATTAAGACCCGTATTCAATTAATCAAAATTTCTCGTCAACAGTACGGTGCGAATCATCCATGGACAGTTGGTAATCAGTTAAAACCGTGGTTTGGCTAGGCATCTTTTTGGAATATGGGCCTTACGTTTATAATTATTATCTAATAATTACCACAGTAATATAAAACAATATTTTTGACAGTTCGCTAAACATATTTTCCAACCTATCGATATATTTGACAGAAATGTGTCTTAATCCAACACAGATTTGCAATAGATCTGTTTGCTTTTGATTCGTATTTTAATTTGATTATTTTAAATGTGGTGTTAACCTAATTACTTGTAGCCATACAAGATGTAGATACGTTAAGCTAATTTAATTAAGCTCATTTATGCAGTGAAATGTGGCATTAAGGACGGTAAATACGTGATAAAATATCAGAATATAATTTGCAGCCGTTGCTATAATACAAAACATTTGTTGTCGTCTTACGTGGTTAGTGTCAACAACTATTTTAATTTCTAGCGGTTTATTCCGTATGATACTTAAGGGCCCTGTCATACATCAGCGTATTGAGCTATAACGTACGCATAACGTACAATGTTGTGGCCATAGGTATTTCTAAATATAGTCAAAACAGTGGTGGGTGTAAGTTGATGTGTGACTGAGCCATAAGTTTGGTAAACACACACTATGTGGGATTCAAATTCTAATCTTAAAAGGCTAAATTTAAATTGTTTTCAAAAACCGTATTTAGTGAAAAATAGATCTTTCATAGAGATTAAAATGTTTTAATCAAAGGAAGAGTTAACCAGAATTGAAGAGTTGACTTGCAAAGCGGCTTGTATCCATTTTGCACTTTTTGAGTAAGGGGCAAAAAACTGCTAGGACATCAAAATGTTTCGCAAAATTTCTGATAATGGTTTTAGGAATTCTGTACGAATATGGTGTAATTTAATAAATTCATCAAATAGTTTCTTATTAATTGACTATTGATTTTTGCTGGAAATGGATGTAAGCCGTTTTGCAGGGAAACTCATCAAATTTTAACCTTAGAACCATCTATCTTCCAAATTTGTGTCCAGTTTCTTTTTTAATTCTTCATTTGACTAGAATGTACTTTATAAATACAAAATTTCAACATCAGGTCATGTTTAATAAAAACAAGTTACCAAATATGGACATTATGGCCTTTTATGCCCAAATATGGTCATACAATGTCCATATTTGGGCATAAAAGTAAAATTCTCTGAATTTTAACCCACTGTAAGAATATATCAAAAACTCATTTTTGAAAAATGGTCTCTAAGCCATTTTGCAATTATTCAGCTCTTCAATTAATAAATCTGAAAGGATTAATATTTAATCTCTTACAGATTTCAATAATGGTAGAATAATAGTAATTTTAAGATTACTCAGCTGAATATTTTACTCTTTCCGTCTATGATACCAGCAAAAAGTTGTTAAGAATTATTGCATCTTCTCATGTACAGGTCTGGATGAAATCATTGTTCACTTTTATAACACTTAAATTGCGATAGAATATTTGCTCGCAGGCCGGAAAATTTTGTTGACAAAGTGTGCATACATATTAATAATCTCAAAAATGTTTATTCGTGCCTATGTCGAAATCATAGGAACGTGATTCAAAATAATCCACATCACTGGTTAATTTGTCGATATTTTTTACTGTTTTTCTCCGACTGCTTCAAAACATTAACAATTCAGTCCTTGCTTATAGACTGTTATATAGTTTGTGAAAGTCTTAGAGAAACTTGTAGAGTTGTCATACAAATTACTTAATGCACTGTACACGATATGATTGGCTGTTCAACCAGTTGGCTAAGCATGAAGGTGTGCAAAGCATTACTACCGGAAATGTCTCTCAGTGGCAAGAGCAAATTGACAATTGCAACAACTTACACCTGGTTAGAGATAAACATCATAATTATTCAAAAGTGTGTCTTTATGATTCAAAGAAACTGTACGGGTGTCCCGAAACACCATACAATCTTTGCATGTTATTTTCTTAGATTTAACGGATAGTCAGAAAGTATGTACATTTTATAGTCCGCGAACTGAATTTTAAGATACTGTTTGTTTCATTTCAATCGGTAGAGTATAACAAATGTTATTTTGGTGTTTTTTATTTTTATTTTATTTTTTTTTTCAAATTTTATGTTATTGGTCATGAAACAAGGAATAAAAGGTCATCTTGAAAACTTTATCATATTGGCTTTATTTTTTGTTATCTAATTTGTTCCTTTTCGGAATATTCAGAATAGACAAAAGATACCGTGCACATAATGATTTAGTAACCATTTTTATGGTTGTGCGGGCAGATCAAGGAAAATTCTTAACAACTTTAATAGAAAATCATTAAATCGGATAAGAAATTTGCATCTAAATATTTGATAAACATAACTTCTGCTCCAGATTACCAAATGAAATAAAACAAACTTCGTACTAAAATATATTTCATAGACAGAATAACCTTACAAGCAAAGATTGTATTTTTTCTGGAAAACACTGCATATATATCCTCTAAAATATTATTTCAATCCCTTAATTTCAATGACAAATTTTAAAATGGTTATTACTAAGTTTTGGATTAAATATGAGACGTTTAGTTTCAAAACCACATTTTGAATTATTATTATGTTTGTCTTAAGTTTATTGTTAAGTCGAAAGTCTAGATTTTAAAAATAAATCTTGCTTTCAAAACTTAGAATTCTAAGTCTCGGTGAAATTTCATACATTTTTGAAAGATGATAATACTGATAATACACATAAAATATATATTACAAATCCACTTATTCCACCGTTTTGGGTGCAATTTTCCTCTCAATACATGTTACCTACAGGCAGGGTTTTTTGTCATAAATTCAAACATCTTGCAAGTTCTCCTACGTTTGCCCGCACTTTTGATACACCTCACCATCGCATAGTTTTATATTGTGACAAAGATATTTTGGAATCATAAGATACCAACCATACTTGACCTAAAAAAAAGGTCTCCAATCCCGTCATCAGTGTTTGATGCAGGGGCGTAGCCAGACTTTGGTCGGGGAAAAATACATTTCTTCCAGATTTTTCTCGGCGCATACACATTCCTTCCAGATTTTTATAGATTAAAATAAGGTTAAGTCGGTTTTAAAAACTGACAAGCAAAATTAAAGGGAAAATAGTAATAGTAATAAAAGGGCTTTTTGTGATTGTTAGCCATTTCTTTTTTACAACTTTTAATACAATTCAACCCACATTTTTCTCTTTCAGCTTTCACGTTCTTGTCCTTCCCGATTTTCTCGCTTGCTTTCGTACTGTTATGCTCAATTCGCACCGTTGATATTACAGGTTTGATGGACCATTATTTATAATAATGTAAACATGAAATGGTTTCTAGGTGTTTTCTTACTTTCTTTGGCTTTCTATCCTTCTTTTCTTTTCTTTTCTTTTCTTGTTAATAATGCCAGATATTTTCTGTTTTTGTTTTCAATATTTATATTATCAACAAAAGAGACACATATTTATTAGTATCCGATTAGCGAATTATCAAACAATCCCATGATCATAGAACCAACTATGATAAAAGTGTGCAGCGTCCCACATTTCAGTTCTGAAAGCTGTACATATTACAATAAACTTGTTTGCAAATATGTTAAAATATTATTTATAACCGTCATTTCTATTGAAAATATTCTGTAAAACGTAATGATCCCAGATAAGCCATGTTACATGGAAAACATGTTGGAAATAACGAGGGTTTAAGCAGCTTTTGATAATGCGAATTTGTGACAACAGCATTATTATTCAAACATAGTCTACATGAAACTTTTACAATAAAATATAAATTATTACAAGAAATTGGTCCATACTATTCAATATCTAAACATAAAAGATGTACCGTTAATAAACGCTACTGTTACATTTGACTTAAGTGCTATTTTCATTATCATAACTCAAATTCAACTTCATATTTTTTGCACCATTCCACTCATAAGCCTTAAATATTTGTAAAAATATGAATGTTAGAAAAGAATAGACGTTTCTCATTTCAATAGATTAGCTCATCATTCCTTTTTCAAAAACTGTATTAAGGAATAATATACAACACATAAACTCTTTTATTGTTAAAATAACACTAAAATTCTCTTCATTCTTTTCATGAGTTTATAAAAAAAATTAATTCATGATGTAAAGAAGAGATACAAGACTATTTATTTAGGCAAGGAAACAATATTTTTTGAGTGTTAAGATTTTTATCCGATGACGCATTGCATCTTGTTATATATTCGTATAATGCGCGAATATTGAAAACCGCACACGCTCTGCATATAGGTTGGCGTGTCATCATCATGTCAAAAATTATTTGCGTGATCTCTACGCGCAATATATGGTTCGATTTCATTTTTATGAAAGTTGCAGTATTTGAAAACGAAAGCATTTCAATTATATTAAACATTTCCAATTCAAACATAAAAGACCGTCATCAGTAGTTTTGCATTTGAAGGAGTCTCGCCGCCAGCTAACATATGTTGCGCGGTCTTGGAAATATTAGTGGACGTACACGTTTCGACGCCTAATGCAAAAGTAGTTGTTGTACCTTTCTGAAAATAAGACACACGTGATACCAAGATGGCCGCAAATATTTAGATTTATACACAACTGCTTCGTTGATATCATTGAAGTCCTCTACCAAGGTTCACGAAAATTCAAGAAATTGAAACCGACTTCATCTACTCACTTCCTGGTACATTCCTGGAGATACAATTAATATCACATAAACATAATTAATACCAAAGATATGTTCAATGCTTCGTAATTATCTCATTTGAAAAGACATAGGTCTTAGAGACCTACCAATCAAAGATGCAAATGAATTGTAATGGATTGCAAATTGGGGATTATCTATAATAATTAT
>JXSR01S005731.1:13511-23782 GCA_000969725.1 Ophiothrix spiculata | reverse complement strand
CGGATTCAAATTCTGATGGAAATTATTATACAATGTACAAATATATACAAATCAATATATATAGTATATAAGACTCTGTTACAAAAAAAATCATTGTATGTTCAATGATGCAATCAGGCCTGTGAATAATACATGTGAAATTGTATCCAGTACCAGTAATTAGTAGGTCTAACATACAGTATGTGCCAATAAAAACGCAAGATTCGAGAACAAAAATATTAACATTTTACACTGAACGAACCTATATATTCGTGACAGTACAATGAATGAAGTATGTTATCGAGATGAAGACAGTGATATGTATCCCACAAATGAGCATTTTTAAAACTGATTTGGTTAATTTTACAAATATCCCAGGGGGGGGGGGGCACTCAAGTATAATGATGCAGGCATAGCGTGACCACAGTTTTTCAAAACACCCCCTAAATGGTGTAGGGTTCTGAAGCCTTTCTACCCTAAATCAGGATTTTATCGATACTGTTTTTACATTAGGGTTTGAAAAAGTACCCTACTTCTTAAAAATTACCCCAAAATTGCTGTTTTTGATACCCTAAACGGTGTCACCTGATACACCCTTCAGTCCTCAAAAACCACCCTAATGGCGTCCACTCGCCAGTCCGACGACTCACTAGTCCGAAAGCTCGCTATTGCGAAGGCTCGCTAGTCCGAAACGTTATTCAATAGGGAAAATATAACCTTGAAAAAGGCTCGCTAGTCCGAAAAAACAGCTCGCTAGTCCGAAGGTTCGCTAGTCCGAATATGAAAATAAGCTCATCAGTCCGAATTTTAAAAGCAACTCGGACTAGCGAGCCTATTTCAGAATTTTGACTAGCGAGCCTATTTTGAAGTTCGGACTAGCGAGCCTATTTAAAAATTCGGACTAGCGAGCTGTTATTTAAATTTGGACAGGCGAGCCGTTTTTAACATTTGGACTAGCGAGCCTTTTTCATTTTTCGGACTGGCGACCTAAATTAAAATTCTGACTAGCGAGCTGTCGGACTAGCAAGCCGTCGGACTAGCGAGCTTTCGGACTAGCGAGCTGTCCCTACCCTGATTCACCTTTTTCTTGGTCACGCTATGCCTCGCTATTGCAAAGGCTCGCTAGTCCGAAACGTTATTCAATAGGACTACATTATATTTGAGTGCCCCCCCCCCACCCGGGACAAATATGAAGCTTTACGAAAATATAGTGCCTCAATAATTTTCATTGAAACAAACAAATGATTGATTTGAAGAAAACGTTTCTAGTAATTGTGAAATACAATTTATTTTTTGTGTTGGCGCTTTCATTCAGTACATACATCAGCTTAACAAATGAAAAAAGTTTTAGGGCTTGAGTAATTTGACCCTCATTATAAACAAATGGATGAATAATAATGGAATTTAATTCAGATTCACATGCAGGGTATTCTGTTCTGTAGTTGCATTGGTAATCTTAAAAATAAGCAATTGGTTTTTCAATTGCTTCGAAAAATAGGTATCTGATTATGCCATTATTATCCGTCAAAAACAGATTTTGCATTCCTGCTTTACATTATGTAGCGTTAATTATGATATTGTAGAGATGAAAAGAATGAAAAAATGATTAATTTCTAACAAGTTTCTGACCTTTTGATTTAAAAAGATAGCCTCAATTGTTTTTTTATATGACACGATATATGCAGTTGCATATTGTTCTGTATTAACTCGTCATATCTGCAATGGCTGCAATAAGTTATATTTATTTAACACCTTGTAAGGGACGCACCATTAGACTTCCAAGTGGGGGGCTGGAAGTTTTTCTGAAAAAAATACTTTACTCACTATGTAAGAGGAAATAATAATTTGACTCGCTGCTTGAGAAAAAAAATAACTTGACACATATAAGGAAACAAATAACTTGCCCCTTATTACCTACTTTATAGGGGTTTGGGGGCTTTCCTGGAATTTTTTTAGATTTGTGACTAAAAAAAAATCTTGTCTCGAAAAATTTTTAGAAAAAAAATCTTGCCTCGACCTAAACTTCCAGCCCCCCCTGAAAGTTAAATGGTGCATCTAATGTGAAAAATAACTCAAAATGTTCCTGTCTTATGTCAGTGGTTCTTGAAATGGTTCTTCTTCAAGAACCACTGACCCACGACTGGAGGTCATACAGTGTGCAATCCAAATTTAAGATGTAAGGCAGCTATTGCAGAATACAACTTTCTTGCACTCACATGACGAACTGTCTTTAATGCAACCTACATTTCATTGTTGTTTTGAAATCAGACCAACTCAATTATTGAGGGTCATATCTTTTGAACCAAAGGTCCAAATTTTACGAAATAAAAAGGTTGATGTAGCTGAGAGAATGGGCAATAATGTGGTGCTTCTTTGTATTATATACCAGTGCTGTAATTCTCTCGAAAAAAATGACACAAAATCTTTCGTTTTCATTGGCACACACTGTATCAACATGCATCATATTGATATTGTCAGGTTGCACGCTGTGTATCTTAAAGGTATTAGCCAGGATCCAGTTGGGTATGAAAAGTCATTTGAATGAAAGAAAGGTCTTTACCCTTTGAACTTTGGCCATTCCACGTGATCTGTACCGCTGACCCGGGCCAACCCGAAAGTTTAAAAACACAATATAACCCCTTACCTTACTTAGATTTTGATTTCCCATGCTTTACTTTTTCATTTTACATTAGTCTGAAATATTACAATAACCAGCATTCACAAAAGAATATTATTTATGTCGACCAACATATTCGACATTTACGTTGTAGTATATGGGCAAAGCCACATAAGTTGAAAATTTGCAAAAATATGTGGAATTTTTCACCTCTGTCGAGTCAATAAGAGCAAAATGACCCATCAACCATGGGTTCACAGCTTCATTAATGTCTTCCGATATAAATAAGATCACTGAAAATTGTAACTACCCATGCCTGATGACAGACACATCAAGTTTCTGACACGTGACCTCCGGCTCGTCGGGTATACGCTACATGTACACATGAGTCGGTATGCCGGCCCGTCGGGTTCAAAAGGTTAACAGAATCCAAACAAACAAATGAAATCATATCATTTGGGTTTTTTCAACAGTGTTTCTATTTTCCTAAATCTTTAGTTTTTAAACATATGGCTGTTGATTTAAAGGTGATTATTGTTCTTAAAACATACTCAAAAGCATGATCTCTTCACTGAAATTTAAATTTTGGAAACTTAGTAGTTTATTTCTAGAAACACTATCACAGAAGTTTTACTTCTCCTGAGATGTAAAATCTCGGAGCACAAACAATAGCCTGTTTTACTATTTATAAATGTTCAAGTTCAACAAGATTGGATATGGATATTAGTTAGTACTTTCTAAAATTGCAAGTATAACTTAACTTTGGTGATCATGGCTAATGACTTCAAAGGAGCTTGGCCCGATTTTTCAAAATTAAGTTTTCAATGTCATACATGTATAAAGATGGCCACTAAAGTGGTCTAAATTTCAAATTTAAACAGAATTGGTCAAACCGTTTTGGTTTTATGGGCAATTAAGTATTTCAGAGCTGCTTATATGCTACTGTGTAAAAATAATTATGGTTACCATAATAAGACAAATTTGCATATCTGCGAAAGGGGACACTTCAAATTTCAGCGCTTCCACACAGTTGCCATTGTCCAAACCAACAGCAAGCGGCCTGAACCAGGTATTCCATTCCAGCTAAAATAAACTTCCACTGCTTAAATTTGGCTGTGCATAGGGCATATTTTGCAAATAGAACTATTTGATTAGTGCAGCGGAATGCACCATCAGCTTAACCAAGTACAAACAATTTAATCTTCATGGTCCATGTTGCAGAGTCCTGCAGAACCAGGGCCCTTTAATCTATGGCATAATCTGAAATTTGTATTTTCCCACTCTTTATAAACCATAATGCGTTGGAGCAAAATTAGGCCACAACTTTGTACGGCCAGCCGCAACCTAGCCATAGCCCTAATTTTCCAAAATGGCGACCATTGTTTTAATTGTTCACTTTAATTAGGGGCGGCTTCAAAACCGGAATAAACTATAGCCAACCGCCCAGAACCAGCAGAAAACTGCCGGTTGAGTTTTGAAGCCGCCCCTTAAGATTATTGTAATATATTCATTACATGTTTTGTAATTATTTAGAGGAGCATAATCACACCTACACATGTACAGTCTCCATCTTGGAAAATAAAAGCGGTGGCCATGTTGCGGCCGCCGTACAAAGTTGTGGCCTAATTGTGCTCCAGCGCCTAAACAAAACAGGAATACATGATGCACATAAACAGTCAGAATGCTTTTGAAGCAAAATAAACATAGTATGGTATTAAAGCAATACTATCAAGTTCAAATGTTTCTCATGACAATTAATTTTTGGGCTTAATTATTGGGTTTGTTTATGGTAGATATTAATGCTCTCTAAATGATCTATCTTAAAGATGCTTACTTTTTCTTTTGTGGTTATTTCTTGAATTATAAATTTGGGACACTGAATATAATCCCACATTGGTATAAGAAATACTTTTAATCAATTTTTCAGCGATAAAACACATTTTTAACAAAATACACTTAAAAATGCTCTTAAAGCAGAACCATTTTAGATCAAAATGTTATAGTATTGCTTTAATTATTCGAGAATTAGTTAATGGGATTTCACTATATATGCTGTAGAGACCATGGAAATACCCTAGGCAAAAATAATGACAAAAAACCCTCACTTTACATATAAGTCATCCTTTTAAAATCTGCCTGAATTGATGCAGTCTTAGAGCGAGTTACACTCCGTGTTGCAGTTCTCTCCCCCTCTGATGGGGTAGGTTCATCAACTTCACCATTTGATTCAGAAGCAGTGCGTTTCTCTGGTTTTCCAGTCTCATCGCTAGGCACTTTTGGTTGACGTGCTTCGACGTATCTTTTTATATGTGCTGGCGTAACCTTTCCTACTATCTCTTCATTCCCAACATTAAACCTCTGAGCTGTCTCAGAATATTTAACTTTTTTACTTGATGGTGGTTCATTTACCCTATTATCACCACCAGTTGTTTTACCACTGGCTATTTTCACTGGTTCGCAAGCTTCAGCTGCGTCAACAAGTTCAGACAATCTTGAAGAACTCTGTGGTTGTTGCTGTGGTGAAACACTAGCTTGAATGTTGATGGGTGACAGTACCTTTTTAGATTCTATTGGTTTTGGAACGCCACCAGCCATATGAACAGAAATATGACTAGCTTGATGTATTCTCAAACTGGTCTCGTCACTGAATGTTTGATCACACACATCACACTTTTCAGGCCCATCCTCTTGATGATTAGTCAATACATGCTCATATAACTCAACAGCATTGGCGCTAGTGAAGCCGCAATCTTCGCATCGATACGACACGGCCTCATTGTCTCCTATATCCTGCACAGTGACGTTTTCTTCATGCAAATGGCTATTCATATGGCCTCTCATGGCCATTCCATCAGAGCTCTTAAACCCACAGTCAACACAATGATATAGAACCTGTGCAGGTGTGTCATCCGCTGCAGTGTGATTAGATTGGTCAGCTTCTGCCAGCAGTGTAGAAATGACTTGGATGGTTTCTGGTGGAAGCTCAGATGGTGCATCATGGACTTCTTCTGTCATTGGAATGTCTTCCTCGTAAACTATTTCCTCCAAAGAGGCTACCTTTGCACCAGCTGTATTTGAATGTTGGGTGTTAGATGATGTGTGCTGTTTAGTGTTCCCAGGCATATGCACCATAATCTGATGCGGTTGTTTCCTTCGCACAGGAGTTATACCATGTACAACTTTGTTATGGTGAGTCAAATCTCTCCTGAAATCACAGCTAAATTTGCACTGTTTGCATGAATATTTGTTAGTCCCACTGTGAAATTTTTTCATATGTTTAGTCAAATAATCCTTATCTCGCACGCTACTACCACAAATGGTACAAGTGTATGGTTTTTCGCCTGTATGAGTCATGCGGTGGCGTTTTAATCTGCTGGGAAGCGTAAACGACATATCACATAAATCGCAAGGGTATGCTCTCTGCTCCTGATGATACTTTTCATGACCTGTGACCTCTGATATGTCACGAAACAACTTTCCGCAATATTGGCACGGAAGATTTCTTTCTGAATTATGGATTATCTTGACATGGCGCCGATAGCTGTAGATTGTTTTGAGATTGGCACCGCACACCTCACAAGAGAATTGCTGATTGTCATCGGTGTTGTGACTTGTAAGATGGAGATTAAGATTCGTAAAGCAGGTGAACCCTTTATCGCAATAATCACATTGGTATGGTTTCTCCTCCAGAAAGTCTAGCTCATGTTTTATCTTCAAATGACGCAAAAAATTGTAGATTTTGGCGCATCCAGTCCCACATAGGTTGCATTTAAAGGGTTTAGCTGGATCATCTGATGGGTCCAAGAGTTGAATGACACGCTCGTCTAATCCTTTAGTGACCAGACTAGGGTCCACATAATGGCGCTTGATCTCAGCGGGTTCAGTTGGTGTGCTGACTACCTCTACTCTCACCTCAACATGGGAGTCTTCATGCCACTCATCATTATCTAGAAGAAAAACAATTGAAAAACAGTTATTTTTAACTGTGCTTGACAATTAAGGAAGGGTATCGTTTTGTTTTACAATTTCTTATTAATTTTTGGAAAACATACAAGATATAGATGTGCAAGATTTTCTATATAATCTATAGAGAGTTTAAAAGAAAAAAAAAGAAATTAGTTTGCAATAAAAAGCGACAACTCATTAACATGTAACCTAATAAGGCCAAGTAAAATTAATTATTTGTTTCCGGTAACATGCTTTAAAAACATAGAGAAGGAAGGAACAAATTTTATTTTAGCAAAAAATTATATGCTTTCAAAATATTGGGATGGGAGGAAGGGAAAATATTTTATATCAAAAAATTATATTACTTACAAAAGCATCAAACATGTACTTTTAAACACAATTTTTGGATGAAAGATGTGACTAGCTCTGTTAAAAACATTAATTTTAAGTTTCTCTTAGAAGACTCTGATCTCACTGTGTACACTTTCAGGATATCTGATTAAATTAACGGCGGGTGGATGTCATCAGTTCTCATAAAAAATTGACTTAAGGTGGCCATCTCTCAACATGTACCGAGGGAAAAACTGGGGCGGTGAAGAAATATCTTGTTTTTTCAGAAAGGTGATAAAATTTGCATTTTTGGGTAGGAAGGGTTAATGGAAACAAACATATTAGACTAGACGGAATTCTCAAATATATGCTTAATAAAAAAGGAAGAGGCATTTTGTAGTAGAAGCGATTTGAACAACTTTTCTAGACTAAAATTTAATGCTGATTATGAAAATGCCGGTTGCCCCTACTGAATTTTGAGTGCAAAGGGGTCAAAATTTCAAAATTCAAAATGGCCGCCAAAATACACAAATTTTATCATAAATAGTTTAAAGCAAACTGTAAAACACCAAAAGTCTATATTTATCATGTGGAAACATTTTGTTGGGCTATGAAAAATACCTACAGCTTAAATTGGGCCATTGGCATGTTTCAAATTCAAAATGGCTGCCAAGATGGCCGCCAAATAGCAAATTTTCATTAAAATCGACCAAAATAGCCTTTAAAATGCCTGATATCATAAATAATCAGCAGAAAATAACATTTAGGGTTACAATAAGATCATTTGACACTATTCGTATTATAAACTTGTAGCAAACTTGAAATATCGCCTGTTCTGAGATCCAAAATGGCCGCCAAAATATGGCTGCCAAATAGCCAATTTTCATTAAAATCGACCAAAATTACCTTTAAAATGCCTGATATCATAAATAATCAGCAGAGAATAACATTTAGGGTTACAATAAGATCATTTGCCACTATTTGTATTATACACTTGTAGCAAACTTGAAATATCGCCTGTTCTGAGATCCAAAATGGCCACCAAAATATCTTTTCATGTGCAAAATGGGTTAGAGGTACTTCAAATCAAAACAGTATTAAAACACCAAATGTTCAAAAAAAAAATGATGGAAAATGACCATTTAGGTAACAAGAGGAGTCTTTCTTTGCAAATAAGGATGTTAGCATGTTTCATATCCAATATGGACCCTGTAACTAGATCCAAAATGGCCACCAAGATTATGCATTTATGTGCAAAAATAGGATAAAGGCTCTTAGAAACAGTATAATAAAAACCTAAATGTTCATGCAATCAATGGAAAATGGCTTTGTAAGTAACAATAAGAGCTTTTTGTCCCAAATTAGGGTGTTAGCATATTTCATATTCAATATAGAGCCTGTGAAGAGATCCAAAATGGCCCCAAAAATATCATTTTATGATCCAAAATGGCCACCAAAAATATCATTTTATGCTCCAAAACGGGTAAAAGTGACTTTCAAATTTATCGAAATCACAAAAATTGATGAAAAATGGCTTTTAAGGGTAACAATAAGGGGCGGCTTCAAAACTCAACCGGCGGTTGCCTGCCGGTTCTGGGCGGTTCAACCGGAATAAACAATAGCCAACCGCCCAGAACCGGCAGGCAACCGCCGGTTGGGTTTTGAAGCTGTCCCTAAGCAATAGATCTCCCTAATATGGGTGTTGGCATGTTTTAAATCCAATATAGGGCCTGTACTGAGATCCAAAATGGTCGAAGAAACACAATCTTGGGCACAAAAATGAGTTTTGATGACTCTTAAATGGTAAAGAAAACACCTAATATAGAAAATAGTGGATGGTAAATGACTTTGATGGTAACAACATTTCTTTGTTAGCATGTTTATATTATATAGAGCCTCTGCTTTGATCCAAATATTGGTCGCAAAAATATAATTTTTTTCACGAAAATGGATATGAATGAATTTTAAACATTATAGATATTGCATGGATTCGAAACATGTTGACAACCTTTTTTAGTAGAAATGGTCCCATAGTAACCCTTAAAGCCATTTCCATCGATTTTTTAAACATTTGATGTATTTGATTCAGTTTTAAAATCACTGAAACCCATTTTTGTGCATAAAAATTATATTTTGTAGGTCATTCTGGATCACAGTACAGGTCCAATATTGGATTTGAAGCATGCTCACTCCCTTTTCTGTGATGGAATGTTCCTAGGGCTACCCTCAAAGCTATTATTTCATCGATTATTGTATGTATTTGGTGTATTTGATACATTTCAAACTCACTTAAACCCATTTCCGTGCATAAAATGGTATTTACACGGCCATTTTAAATCTATCATGAATATAAAGCATGCTAACACACTTTTTTGGGAAGAAATATCATCATAGTTACCCTCAAAGCCATTTTCCATTGGATTTTTTTTTACATTTGGTGTTTCTGATACAATTTTAAAGTCATTTTTAAGTATTTTGGCGTCAATTTTTGGATCACATCACAGGTTCCATATATATTTAAAACATGCTAACAACATACTTTGGGAAGAAAATGTTCTTATTGTTATCATCAAAGTCATAATACCATCTATATATTATTTTGTAACCTTGATATTTTCTATACCGTTTACAAGTCGCCTAAACCCATTTTAGTAGCTAAATCCGTATTTCGGCAGCCATTTTGGATCTAAGTACAGGCTCCATATTGGATTAGAACATGCTAACACCCTTATTTGGGAAGATATGTTCTTATTGTTACCCTGTAAAAAGCCATTTCCATCAATTATTTTGAACATTATTTTGTTTTTGAAACAGCTTCAAAGTCACTTTAACCCATTTTTGAGCATAAAATAATATTTTGGCAGCCATTTTGGATCTCAGTACAGGCCCATACTAGATTTGAAGTATGCTCACTCCCTTTTCGTGGATGGAATATTCCCTGGGATTCCTCAAAGCCATTTTCCATTAATTGTTTTAAGCACTTGGTGTTTTGATACATTTCAAACTCACTTAAACCAATTTTTGTGCATAAAACGGTATTTAGGCGGCCATTTTGAATCGCAATACAGGTTCAATCATGAATGTTAAGCATACTAAAACCATTTCATGTGGAAGAGATGTCCTTATAGTTACACTGAAAGCCATTTTCCTTTGGTTGTTTTGAATATTTGGTGTTTCTTATAAAGTTTCAAAGTCAGTTAAACTCATTTTCGTTCATACATTTGTATTTTGGTGGCAATTTTGGATCATATTAAAGGCCCCATATTAGATATCAAACATGCTAACAACATTATATAGGAAGAAATGTTCCTATTTTAGAAGGTTGTATTAATCAATTCCTATTGTTACCATCAAAGTCATTTACCATCTACCTATTATAACCATCAAAGTCATTTAC
>JXSR01S005729.1:3769-18223 GCA_000969725.1 Ophiothrix spiculata | reverse complement strand
CAATATGTTACTCAATTTCATGTTTTTGAAAGTTTGTCTTGTGCCACAACTTTTTAACAAATTGATTACAATAAATAAAAGTATACATTTTCTGAAAGGGATTTTCACATGGAACATGATGGGATGTTGATTTTTGTCCCAAAATCACATTGTCTAACATTTTTTCACAAACTAACATGTCAGTAGATGATTTACAGAAATGTCTAATCTATCAAAATATTTATTGGTATTATTAATTTTAATGTGACATCTATTGCATGGACACAAAACCTAGGCAAAACAGAGAAGAGAAATCTTGTCTTTTATTCTCTTAATAAATATTTGGAATACAGAAAATAATCCTATTTTATCTTTCTTAATATTGTACAACCATTGAAAAAAAAAGATTTCATGATCAAGCTAAAAGAAAATAGCATGTAACGTTGTGACGTTTGTGAAAACCCCTAAAGAATCGCCCTATGAGAGTGTGGGCTCACTTGCGTAACGTACAGCACATGCACATTATGTAGAAGTGGAAATTCGTAGAAGCACATCAGCACATTTATGAACATCCATATCTGTTTCTCTTGGATAACAATTGCAAAACACTGACTTGTGCCATATGATATCCTGGATAGGAAAAGGACCCAAATAGGCTTGGGACTGCAATGGATTAGAATAATTTGGGACCAAGTACACTTTAGGTCGCATCCAAAAGTTTTGAGTCGGGGTTTAGGGTTAGGGTATGTTTAGGGTTAGGGTTAGGGTTGGGTCTTGCATTAGTGAGTAAGGGTTGGGTCATGGTAAGGATCAAGTTTTTTATAATCTGTACTCGCTGCCATCTTATCATATATGGAGCCAAGTTATTTTACTTTGGTATTTGTTTAGATACAAGCCCAATATAGCTGGACAAATTGCCTCAAATCTTGACTTTAGATGTATTAGCATTTTGAGCAGCATCAATTCCGAGTTGCCCTGAGTTAGATATATCAATCTCCCAAAGGACTTAGAGGTGTCACAGTTGCACCTAATAAAATCTCACCTCCACGAGAGACAATCAAGATGGTGGTCATCCCATGGTGGTGAAAATGAGTGCAGATTCTTTTATTTAAGGAGGCACGTAAGTAATTCAGGTTAAAAACATCACTTTCAAGAGTTATAATGCACAAAAAGTGCATTTTTTACACTTTCCTGCACTTTTTACCCCATGTAAATCGAACTTCCAAAGTTATGATCAATTTTGTTCAGGCATTTAATTCAAACAACCATATTAAAACAATAAGAAACAAAAGGAATACAAGCAAGAAATTTCTTTTGTTTTTTATGAAGTGATTTTTAAGAAAATGATCTTTAAAAAATCAAATCATGCAAAACATTTTCATTTAATAGGTTTTTTAACTGTTATAAAATGTAATAAATATACTGCTGTTATAATTCATACAAATAATGTGAAATAGTTTGTATATTGTTGATAGAATATGTAATTTAGGTGTTTCTAGACTCTAAAAGGCATTTTCTACGATAATGCGTTTTAGTGACTTTTCTAGCTCTGGACAAACTTAACTCCAGTTAGGAGACGAAGTTTCAAGTGTTTTGAACAAGTAGAAGTGTAGATACACGAATTACCTACGTACCTCCTTAATTCCGTGATATACATGCACTTTAATTTACTTTCCCAAGAAGAAACTGCACACAATTTAAAGGTGGGATTTATGACATCACTAGATTATGGTAGAGTATTTCATATATGAACATGTTGAGGGTGCCAAAAATGTTGGGATAAAACTGTGCCAGTGAAGTTCTACCTTAAATTCTGTGCAACTTTAAAGGATTAAAATATACTTATGAATGTTGTCAATCATCCAGGTAAAATTTGTTTTGAGTGTGACGTTTAGCATCCTATCCCAGATGCATCCTCTGGCCGACGGGTTGTTTGACGGCAAAAAAGGTTGTTGACCCGTTTCTGGGTCAACAAACTACTGGAAACGTTGAGGGATCTTCGTCTATAGAAAGGATACACACACTGATCAGTATTTACTGTTTGACTCTCAACACCCCCTTGTTCATAAGCTTGGTGTGATAAAAACGTTGTTCCATCACGCAGAATCTATTTGTTCGATGAGAATGCTAAACAAGCGGAACACAAGCACCTGAAGTCAGCACTTGGTGCATGTGGTTATAAAGATTGCACTTCGCAAACCTGATAATTCCAAGAACATAGACACGAATTCTAGAAACCGCAACATCAACAAAGAGACAGATTCACGCAAATACAACACTACAATCCCTTACGTATCCAACGTTTCTAAAACTCCCAGTGTCTTTTAAACCACACAACACTCTAAAACAAAAGTTGGTCAACGTTGTGTACGGAGTCCGCTGTAAAGACAGCGGTTGTGATGAACGTTATATCAGGGAAACAAAACAGACCCTGGCCAAACGTATGTACCATCACAGAAGACCCAGTACTTCTGTGGAGTCAGCAGTGTATGTACATTTGAACAATTCCAAACATTCTTTTGATAACGAGGACGTGGTTATTTCGGACAGAGAGTCAAGGAGATTTGAAAGAGGTGTCAAGGAGGGCATCTATGTAAAACGGGAAAACCCTTCTTTGAACCGTGGAGGGGGCTTACGCTACACCTTGCCGGGGGCCTACACGTCTACGATTAAGATCCCTCAACGTTTCCGGTAGTTTGTTGACCAACAAACCTTTTTTGCTGTCAAACAACCCGTCGGCCAGAGGATGCATCTGGAATAGGATGCGAAACGTCGCACTCAAAACAAAAGTAAGTCCAGCGAATTGATTGCAAAATTATCTCAATATTTAAAGGATTTAAAAATTTATATTTTCTTTGAAACAATACTTTTCATATGAAATAAAAGTGCATTTGTGTAAGCAGCTCCACCAAATTTGGAAATGGGTCTAAACATGGAAAACTGTGTTCAAATACTTAAAGGTGATTTAAATACCTTTCCAGGGGAAAGGGGGAAGCGGGTTAGCGCAGCGGTATTTTCTTCACTTTGCACCAATGGAGTCCGGGGTTCGATTCCCGATCCCGGCGCTGTATGTGCATTTGGTTTTCAGTCCATGCTCGCTTCCGCACGTTTTTCTCTGGGTCCTCCAGTTTTCCTCCTGCACTAAAACTGAATATTAAAGAAAAAAAGCTAGGACCCCAATGGAAATAAGCTTCATTAGAGGTTTTCTTGGGTTATCCTTGGCTATCAGCCTAAAGAACTCTTTTTTTCTTTCCAGACAAACTGATATTTTACAAACAAACAAAGTTGATGATTTTGTGAATGTCCCCAATTATGGGCCTATAAATGTATTGAGTAACAATAAACTCAGATCCATGTAGATAACTGTATTTTTGTTTTTAATTCTTAGTAATGTGGTGCTAGCATCTCAGGCAGCCAAGGACATCGATTGAATGCGCCGGGAAGATTGAATCTGCAAGATCTTGTGGGGCATCGCATCCAAGAGGGCTCCATGTCAAGTCTATGTCATGTCCATACCAACCTACAAGTGTCTTAGCCAAGGAACAGTGCTAGTGCTAGAAGACAGAATCATGGCTGTTTAAACTTCCTCTTGTATTCCAAGTCTCGGGAAAAGAACATTGAGTGTCATGTATCAGTATATGTGGTCTATATGTTGTAAGGCAGCTGTCTCTATAATATGTTGAAGTAATTAAAGGAGCATGGTTAAACTTTTTGAGATTTTGGTACCAAAAATATTGCTCATATTTTTCTCATAACCCATGTGAAATTTCACAGCTAAGTTGTGTTCCATTTTTTAGATACCGGTATATGAAAATGTGGTTAATTATGGTAACCATAATTAATTTTATACAGTGATGTATCTAGGCGGCTTTTAAATACAAAATTGCACATAAAATCAAAGCAGTTTGACTGATTCAGCTGAAATTTGAAACTTCTTTAGTGGTCATCTTTCATCCATCATATGACCTTGAAAACCAAATTTTGAAAAATCAGACCAAAATGCAGGTATTCAGTATTATAGGAGTGGTTATGTAATGCTTCAGTAACTAGATAATGCACATCATTAGTTGCTATACTTTTATGTGGTGCATTAATCGCACCACTTCAAAACTGAATAATAGCTTTTATCTTCCACATTTCTGAAAGTGTAAACGCCAGTGTTCACAAGCTAATGTATTCATCAAGGTTGTGATGGCCCATGTCTATCTATGATCCATGTTCATGATTTACATCCACAACCAATACTGGCGTTTATTTTACAGTATTTGCAAAACACTTCCTTAATTTATCAGGGGAAAAAAACTATGCTATGCAAGCTAAATGTGATGTAGTCCTTAAAGCAGCTTTCTGACATAAATTGTTAGAAATTTACGCAAGTATTCTTGAAAACTAAGGCCCATATTCCAGAAAGGTGTTTAGCTAAACTGTGGTTTAACTGAACATCGACTGTCCAGGAGTGATACTCACCATTGCAGCTTTCAAGCGGAACAGTTCAATGAGCCATGCTGTTGATTTCCTCCTTTTTTTCAGCGACTAAAATAGCTTTCAAAATTTCTAAAAATATTATGCAACAGCACCCCTCAATTGTCCCCATCCTATAGACTTCTATGTATTATTATTAATTACATGTATCTGTAAGCTGAGTCACACATAGGCCAAACAACTTTCATTACGAATGTATTCCTAACAAGCCTATATTATATGTTTCGTGAAGAGATTTGGTCAAAAAAGTGCTGAATTAATGGAATATTTTGTTAACAAAAATAAATATCCTATTTGTTTCTATGGGTCACTCTCAGACACATATTTTCTTGTAGCATTAATTTAGATCAAGATATGAGAATGAAACTTTACGATTATTTTATGTAGGTGATGACCTTTCATTCAAATATGGAAAAAGAGTAGGTTAAATTTTTCACCAGATCGGTGTACCTACCTTTAAGGAATGTACTTATAGTGATTACTTAAGGACTATCAATGTGTAAAACAAAACAATGTACATTAGGATCTATACGATAATGTGTAACAATTATACTATAATGTACTCTATAATTGTCGTGTGATTAGGGATAACTATCTCGACATGTCGTATACATTTAGTATTAAAACTATCTAGGGAGCAAAACATGTTTATAAATGTGCAATGGAAAGTTATTTTAATGGGACCTGGTTACAGGTCGAGATAAAGTTTTTGTTATTTGTACCAATTGTAAATCAGGAGTATTGCTTGCTTGATACCATCAGACAATTTGATAAGATGTTGGAAAATATTACTTTGTGCCCAGACTTTGTGTAGACAGTTTTGCCAAACTAACATTTTGAGACCTTTTTAACCAAATCTGACACTTTTAAAAATTTTGACTACCATGTGGCCCCAGGCACGATACTTTTTCTGCTTACTTATGATGAGAAAAACATGTAAGAATCATAAAAACAAAATTGGACCAATTTTGAAATTTGACCCCAGCAATGATTTTACTCCCCTTTTCATCCTCCTGCAGTATCCCATGCAACAGATTAATTTTGTCCAATAATGTTACCTATGGTCTATAGGACTTGCATAGATGAGAAATGTAAAAATAACCTCCCATTGCAGTTTCTGCAGTCAAGTTAGCTCAATTGGTAAAGCGCTCGCTTGCGGTGTGGAAGGTCCCGAGTTCAAACCCTGCTGGTGCCAAAAGTTGAGTGTGCTTGAAATTCCCTTGGACAAGGAACTAATTGTCTTGTGGAAACCCGTATGAAACTCGGGGAGCTGATCCGGGCGTGTATGGGCTGATCAAGATTCAGCCCCACTAGAGGTTGCTGCAGAACCTGAAATGAAGCCTGGTGTGGAATGGAGCTTACTTGGGCCACAGTGGTCAGCGAACACCTGTAAAGTGTGCAGAGGCTGAGTGGAATTACAAATCTTGGAGGCATAACGCATTATAAATCCCCAGTATTTATTTTATTTTTCCCCCAATATGGGGTTTGATCCCTAGGTAAACTTTGTAAAACCTGTTCTAAAGTTACACCTGTTAAGATTTTACACAAAACTTTAACAAAAATAATGAAGATTACAATACACTTTTCAAACAAGGAAATGCTTATCTTTTTGAAAATGCACTAGAGTAAAAGTCAAAACCAAGTTTTTACGATTGCATACTGAATGAATAGTGTTTTTGTCAATTTAGAATCATGTTTTCAAAATCTAAAAAGTTGTGATTGTGCCAGAGTTCATTCAAAATTATTTAAAAATGATCAAACCATTCCTAAAATTGGTGCATTTTCGCCACCGAGGGATATCGGCGTCATGTGATGTGTCGTGACTAATTAACACACAGATACTTATGTAATCACATGATGCCATACTTGGCCTTGCTATGAGCGCTGATATCTGTAAGCAGCGAAAAAATGCTTATTAGGCTAAAAAAGAAACAAGTTTGTTTCCTGTGGGCTGCGCACATTTCGTTTTGGCATCATATATTACCGCATTTAATTTTTTTATTCTGATTTTTTAAAAAAGTTGATAATCAAAATAGCAGATTTGAAAAAAAAAGAATAGGGACGATTATAAAATAATTACTTGGTTTTTTTTCAACCAACAATCGAAACTGCAGTTTGCCTGAATTTCAACGGGATTGTTACTAAAATTCATCACCCATGCTGATGTTCTCATGCAAATTTGCCTTAGCACCTCATTAAAAAAATAATAATAATAAAAAAAACGCATTTAGCTTTTGTGACCGCCCACAGGAAACATACCTGTTTCCTTTTTTTGTGAATGAATAAAATATAGAAAATGAAATGGCTCTTAAAGAAAGTGTTAAAAACAATAGTTTCTTGTGTTTAAAAACGTTGTATATTTTCTTCTGTAAATACTGTATATAAATTTTCATCTGTATATTAGAGATTCCATAATTTGCCAAAGTATTACTTCCATCCGTCCATGGCTAGAAAATATTAATTTATTTTACATGTTTATAATAAGCAGTTGGTCATGCGTTATATATTGGGTAACCTAATAAAGCAGTGGAGTAACATATTCCCTTACTGCACTATGTTTTTCATGTCGTAATTCCCTTATTTTATGTCATACATTAGTAAATTTGGTGTCATATGAGAGAGGAATAAGTATATTTTCATAAAATGAAAACTGTATGTGTTGAGCTAATTTGGTTTTTAATTAGGATTAATTAATGTGTTAATTAATCAAAGCGGTGGAGGATGAGGAGCCCCTTAGGCCAAAAAAAAAATTGTTTGGTTGCCCTCCACCGACCGACCCTATTTTTCAGCCCGACCCAAACTTTTTTTTATTGAATTTTTTTGTTTTCTAAAAAAAAGACAAAACTTACAGAAAACTACAAAAAAAAAAGATATATTTTTGCTTTTTCCAATATTCAATCCTCAAAATGTTTAGGATGTCCCAAATCACTACAAGAAGTATTTGATTGTTTTGATTTGGATGTCGCGGGGGAAGTTGTGAAGGCTGGAGCGGCCAATCGGCCTAGCAGTCCGTGGAAGAGTAAAAAAAAAAAAAAAAAAAAAAAAAAAAAAAAAAAAAACCCCTACCGACCCTCTCTGAAAAAAACTCTGGAGGGCAACCAAACAATTTTTTTGGGGGCCTTATTTACATAATTGGGCGCTATTCCCACATACTTACATAGATTTTCATAAAATTTGGACACAAGGATACTAAGGTACGGTTACACATGTGCCATAAAAATATATGGAATTGAAGGTGATCTGGGGTCAAAAAACCTCTACGGTCAAGATAGGTACAAGTGTTTGCAAAATCTGTCACTATTCCCACATACTCTCATGAATTTTCATATGATTTGGGCACTAGGATACCCCTTTAGAGGGTTGACATGTGACATGAAGAATCGGGGGTAAAAGTATTTTTAGGGGTCATCTGGGGTCATTATTTGTTTTAAGTTTGATCACCCTGACTAAGCGATTGGATGATTAATGAAAAACTAAAAAGGGGTTGATCTGGGAGATACTGGATAGTACTTGTGATGTATGTAGCTATACTGAATATTAAGCATGTTCTTGGTTACAAAATTGCATCTGGAAAAAAATCAAAAGTGTACACATGTTACACCCTGTATATTTTGTGCACACCCTGTATAATGACCTTGGAATTATATTAGGACGATTCCTTAGTTTTTACCCTTTAAGATATATACTTGTCTTATCCCAATGTGAGTAGTTTACGTAACGCATAGTGACAGCTCCTGGTTTTGCCCATTATCTGTGTGTTACCGAAAAGTAACCCAACTTATGACGCATGACCAGTAACAGTTGTTGCCTTATGAAAATAATGTATTATAATAAAGAAATAAAGAATGAACTTTGTGTCAAGGTTTATGTCTTTGACTCTTTGTATTATATTTTCAGTCATTTTTCTACTCTCAATTAACTCTCATGATATCGTTCGAACTGGATGAACAGATTGTCTCGCGGTAAAGAAGATATCAGGACCTTCCGGTTCCCATCATGCATACAAAAGTACAGTAAATTGTTTCAAGCTTTAGTTATGAATTTTGCAAGTAAACTTGAACTGATAATTTTGGATAGTTAGATCACTAAAATTTAGACAATTTCCTAGAAAAAAATCACATTGAAAGCAAGGTATGATGGGAAGGTCAAGATGTCTTTTGTTTCTTCTACCTCTTTTTCATCATGATGGAAACCAACCTATGTAGTTTTAACCCTGAAATTTTTATTACTCGGACCTGGAATTTAAAATACATAATATTTCCCCAACAAATTTCAACTTTTGACATACATTGTTAGAACTTTTTGTGTGAGAAGTATGACTGGTGTTCACCAGCGTTATGACCAGATTGTCATTTGTGATGACTCACCCCGAAAAGGGGGACTTTTCGACAGAACACTTTTCGAGAAACTGATGAAAATAGGCAGCGAAAAATAAAGAAAATAATAAGAATTTTCAGCAGATTTTCTGTTGTACAATTTGATTGCCTTGATCAATTTCAACAAATAAGGTGTCATTTTAAAGCTTATTAAATTGATATCATCTGCAAAGCCCCCCCCCCCCTTTCGGAGGGAGTCATCACATTTTGTGTGAGTATGTCATGAGAGTTGCCCTACTAAATTGAAATAATTAAAACTTGTAAAAGATGCTGCAGATCTTTAGGCATGGCTTATTCAACATTTCAGATGCGACTCACTCTTGCATGCTCAATAATCCAACTGAATATCACTAAAAAAGTCGCCATACATGTTGAGTCGGATGTAATCTTTTAAATTTACGTCGAAAGCTTGATACAGTGGCGTAACCAGAAATTTTCAGTCAAGGGGGCAATCAGGGGCAAGACAATTAATTTAGCAGGGGTGCAAGAGTTCTTGTTCAGACACAAAAATGTACACCCCAAAATTTTTCATGTAGCAAATCATTCAAATTTTGCTCAAATTCATACAAATTTGTACTATTATGGTGAAAAATCAGATTTTTTTCTTAAATTATTGCAAAAATTTGTTCCATTTTGGCGCAAATTTTGAAAAACTAACCCATAAAAGGGTTAAATTTTGCACAGTTACATTACCAATGTACTATATATTGAAACTCTATTTTTCTTGATTTCATATGGGGGGGGGGGGGACAGACATTTTTTCGGGGGAGGCTCCCACTCCCCCCTCCCTGCCTCCCCTCCCCCTAGTTACGCCACTGGCCAGCCTTGATGTCACAACACTATATCAAACATTTCATTTACCATGTCTTTCATGCAAGAAAAATAGTTTCATATGTGACCCGACATATCGAAAGATGGTCGAGATAGTAAATTATGAGATACGGGTCATTGAAGCTGAGCATAGTCAAAAATCACGTCCAAGGTCGAATTTCTAATTTCATCAGAAACGTTACCTTTGAAGTGTATTCTATCATATTAATCAGTTTCCAACATCCAAAACATAAGACAAATGTTTTAAAAACCCATAAAAATCCTTTCTCATTCAAGTTTTACCAGTACAGAAACTTTAAACTCGATTTTCTCAGAACTATAATTTTCTGAATCCGCGCCCGATGCCTTTTACCAATTTGGATGTAACTTTGCAATCGAACATCCAATAACCAAAAGCAAGATGCCATTTTAAAGCTTAAAATATAATCTTTCAGATCACACCAAAAAAATCAATTTTAATTTTGAGACCCTTAAGGTACCTTTGGATATGACAGGTCATATATACATTCCTGTTGTGACCTGGCTCAGGGGTTAGTTGCTACTGCAAGATCCAGGGGCATGAATTCCTCAAACATATACCTAACGATGGGTCTTTTTATGCATCCGAGGCCATTTTTTCAGCCTCCACTCCTACACTTTGATCATCACAAAAAAGGCAGGAATTGCGAGGGCCTTTCTCGTACACTCCCGGTCAAAAGTGTTTGCGCACGCTTAAATACAGCCAAAAACGTAATTATTATATCAAACGATGAAGACTCTGAAAAAATTCATGTTTTTTATAGGTGCCTAATATGTATCCAATATAGCTAATCTATGTTTCCTCTGATATCCGATCTTCCATAACCATAAAAATGGCCGATTTCCTGGATCATGTACAAATACACCACAAACACTTTTTGATATGTACCTATGTATCACCATGTAACCGTAAAGAACATTTTCGGGTCATAAGTTTTCCAACAAATGTGCAGTTATGTATTTAAACTCTGTTTTTGACGGTGCAGAAGAAGGTACACAGTATGTTTAGCACGCCATATTTTCAAATGCGGTAAATGCAATTCCTGTTGAGATTTTTAGATCTATGTATGTAAAATAGAAATCTGATCAAATTTTACGCAAACGATGAACAGTTTGGAGATATGGCTGGTTAAAGGTTTTTTGCGCAAACACTTTTGACCGGGAGTGTACGTCACACACACATGTATAGCATGTGCTGCAGTTGTGCTGTGTTTAGCTACCTATGCCAAAGCACAATTAGGCCACAACTATGTGCGCAACCTGGCCACAGCCTTAATTTTCCAAAATGGCGACTAGGTTTGATTGTTGACCTCATGATTATTGTAAAAAGTTCATTACATGTTTTGAAATTATTTAGAGGTGCATAATTAAGCCTACAGTCACCATCTTGGAAAATTAAGGCTGTGGCCAGGTTCTGGCCGGCCGCACAAAGTTGTGGCCTAATTGTGCTCCAGCGCCTTGCTCATATCAATTCCCGATGCAATTAGGTCCACCTATTTACTGTTGATCAAAGTATAACTGTTTCTTCTCCCTCAAGTGATTTATCACTCCCTACATGCCTCATCATACCTATTGCTATTGTAAAATTCTCTTTGTGATCTCCACAGGAGTCCCGGAATAGTTACATATTGAGGAAAGCTACATTAGTGCTTGGACCTACATGTATATCAATGTAGATCCAACTAGTGCACATTGCATCTACACCAGGGGTTCTCAACTAGTTCTTACAAATACAATGCGCAAGCCACACAAATGAGAAAAATGTTGGCTAAAGCGCCACATACATTTGTTTTTTTCAGTGTATTTTTAATGTATTTCATTGTTTTTTGAGAGAGCAAAAGCACAAATCTGTATCAGTCAAGGCCCCTAATTTGGCGCACATGCTGGTAGTTGAAAATCCCTGGTCTACACGATGGGACATCTGTGCAGATGTGAATTCCTGCTGTGTGTTTAATTGCACATTATGTGTCATACTTACGCATCTAAGTCTTACCAAGTCGTGTGTAAGGCTGATATCACATAGAAGTATACGGTATTTGCTATACGCTATTCGATGCCTATACGTTATACAGGCACAGCGAGCTATTAATTTTTTTGGAATGGTGCCCTCTTATGTGACCTAGTAGCATCAGATTCACATGTTTTATTGAATCTATACACGTGCCCAAGTAAAATTGTGCACTGTTTACCCGAATAGTATAGTTTATGTGATCGCAGCCTAATGGTGGTTTCAGACTCGCTGTCGTTGCGGCACACGACGTTGCGGCATACCACCAAACATTTGTAATTTATAGTTGTCGTACTCTAGCACGACACATTTGCATGTTGCCGCAATGGTCTGTCGCAAGAAAAGTTGAATTTATTCCAACTCAAAATATCGTGTCGTTGCGACCACCACGACAGGGTAATCGATTTATCGGCTTGTCGTGCGGCAAGCAGATGCGACACGGTCGAGTTTGCGCACTTTGAAATTTTGCCTGTCGTATGGTCGTGTGGCAGCACGACAGGCTAGTCTGAAACCAGCTTAACACCCCGCTTTCACAAGAGGTAAGACACTCAGGTTACCGTCTGTTGGATTTGGATCAATGTGGAATCCCACGAATTAACATCAATGTACATCATTTTTGTATTGCCTGCCCAATAATGCTCCCTAAAGAAAATTGTCCTTACAAAGGTCTGAGATTGCAGAGGTCCATAACAGTCTCTGAATTCTACATATAGTGGTAACTCTTTTAACATGTAACGTGATAACATGAATTTCCGGGTAACACATAGTGTTTTGCCAATTCCCAAGAATATCTTTTACATTATAAATTTGTTGGATAATGCAAAGTTCTGATAACAAACAGCAAAATGTGAACTGTGTTAAAAAGCTTCCACTGTACAAAATTACGATGCTGTCATGCTCATTATTACCAGTAGAATAAAAATCCACATCGCTGCAAGGTTATGTGACCAGGATATAAAGCATAAATTATCAATAGGGGCAAGATTTAAAAATGCAGGAAATTTCATCAAAAAGGAGGAACATCAAAATCTCCTAAACTTTCGTTTTAAGATTATCAAAAAGTGAAAAAGGAATTCTCCCAATTCGAGGACAAAATTCTTATTCTTGTCTAATGAATATTCATTGCAAATAAATTATATACATTTAATGTATACATATATAAATTTAGTACTATATTACAATTGGAAGCCATTGATAGTTTAATAATCTCGCCATTACAAGCAGTCTCATGATTTTCTGATTTTGCTGAGAGCCGCAGCCCGTCGATCTGTGTTTTGAAATAAAGCTCTGATCATGGATTTGACTTCTGTAGGACTGAATGCCAACGCTAAAGGTCCCTGAAAAGATAATAATACAAAAATAATAGAGAAATTAGAGAAAGCAATAAGATCTTGGAAAGTGAGAGCAATTATCTTAACGAACAAACAACTACCAAAATTTATAGCCAAACACATAAACCAGTCAAGGACTCCACAGCCCCTTCCCCCCCACAAAAAATTGCTGGTTCTCCGAACCATGCGATCCCCCTGGCCGACGGGATCCCCAAAAATGTAGATTTTTTTACGATTTTCAGCCCAGCTTACAACTTGACCTCATATGACCTTTGACCTTTGTTATGTGACCTTTGACCTCTCAACATATGAGGGTTCTTATATTATATCTAAAACCCAAGTTTGGTTCCATTTGGACTAACTTTTCAAATTAGGCCAAAT
Organism: Ophiothrix spiculata; assembly: GCA_000969725.1. Classification (NCBI taxonomy): domain Eukaryota; kingdom Metazoa; phylum Echinodermata; class Ophiuroidea; order Amphilepidida; family Ophiotrichidae; genus Ophiothrix; species Ophiothrix spiculata. The sequence continues at coordinate 4,817 of JXSR01S005729.1, read as the reverse complement.
TTTACAACTTGACCTCATATGACCTTTGACCTTAGTATGTGTAGCAATTTCATCACCGCATCATCAATGCGCATCATTGTACAATGTTTATTGATATGAAGTCTTTACAAGCGCTACTGGAAGTGCTCAACAAAATCTAAAGACTCTGCAACTCGTGTGGATGTAACAATATGTTCTTACTAGAGATTAAAGGTGGGTTTCAGAATAGGTGTTGCATTGTAGCTTGTAGGCGGCAGAACCCAAGAGTGCCATCGAGTTATATCAGAGAGGTGCCAATTAAATAGCAACTCTCTGGTTATATTGGTGTACACATGAACAGAAAAACACAGAAAAAGGGTAATTTTTCCCTGACCAACAAAAAAAGCACTGCACGTGTTTAGGGGTCTAAAAACACTGATTTTCAACAAAAAGGGTGTTTTTTTTCAAAATCAAAAGTACCAAATGTCCACAAAAAGGGTGTTTTTCAAAACCATCATTTAGGGGGTAAAATTTTGAAGAAAATTGCATGTAAATCCTTGTTTAGAGGTATTTCTTCATGGTAATCAAAAACTTGTTTAGGGGGTATTTGTAAACCCATGTTCATACATGGGTACATCAACATAGTTATACCTGAGTGGCCCCCGGGGGCAGAACAAGCATTTGCAATTTTGAATTGTCATAATGTAGCACAACACATTTGCATATTGCTGCGATCGTAGTTAAATTCCAACTCAAAACGATGTGTCATTGTGGCAATCAAGACAGGGTAATGGATATACCCTGTATAACACAGCATGCACAACTTGCAAATTTTCACAGCGCCAATATCGTCCTTGCAGAGCCGGTAATATATTCAGACACCTTATCTTTCTAATTACGAGTTCTTTTTTTGTACAGGTCACCATCAGTCACGGTGCGATATCTGTAACAATGGTTTCTTAGAGTGTTAGCAGAGCGGAATGAATCAGTGAACTAAATCACATCATAGAATAGTCAAAATATTGATAATCATCCCGATTAATCTTGATAACATTCAATAGGATTTCCATAGAGCTGGTCAAATCCCTTT
>JXSR01S005727.1:27776-39510 GCA_000969725.1 Ophiothrix spiculata | reverse complement strand
GGTGGCTCATTAGTTAACCCGTGTTCGTTCAGTGTAAATTAAACGTGCAACCCTTTCTCCTTTTAGTCTTCTGATGTCGGTGTTTATGATCCTGTCAGGTAAGACGACACCCAATATTCTACATAAGCAAGCCCTTTCAAAAGATCTTAACCTTTGTTTGTTTGATTTCTTCATTATCTAAGTTTCCGTACTGGATAATACTATACTTATAATATGTTGTATAGTTAAAGTTTGATCGCATATCTGATGTCCTTAGAACTCCAAATTGGATTAAGTTTTAGCATTGCCCCCATTGCCAGTTCTATTCTCCTTTTGATTTCACCTATACTTGATGCGTTTTCTGATATAACTACTCCCAGGTAAATAACATGTTCTACTTGATTCAAAAAATGTTTTTATGTAATTTGAGACCCTATGAAAATTACTTACGCAATGGTAGAATGAAAAACACACCTGAAGTTAAACGTGAATCACCTTAAACCTCTTTCAAAATATAAATCACATGTAGTGTAGGTCATTATCAAATGTACAATAACAAAGCCAAAATGCAATATCCAACACTAATAAGGCGGCATTGGTCAAATAATGACAAAGATTTGCTATTTGAATATTCACTGATCAATATAAAAAATAATATCATCTTATTATCTAATAATACAAATAATACAATACTGAAAATATTATAAATTAAAAATAAGACATGTAATTTTAAAATTGCATTTTACACTAATATCGCATACAGTCATAAGTAAAATGTTTTGAGCAAAGTAAAACCAATATCATACGTTATCAGAGATCTGTTGTTCTCCAATGCATGTCATTCAATAATTCCCATAATATTGTTTTGAACAACTAATTATAGTTTATCCATCCAAAATATTCCCTAAGTAAAGTTCGCAATAATTGTTTTAAACTAGTATATCTGTTTGACTAGTTAAAGTCAAACAGATATAATATCGAATAACTTATTTTAATTGCATGTTGTAGGCGATTGTACGATAAACTGTTCAACCATTTCGGTTTGAAATATGCATTTTCTCGATGCCACGGCCACAATAGTACAAACGCTAGTAAAATGCAAATATTTATATTTTCTAAGCACGAACTGTACATGTATCACTCTATAATTCTGCAATGAATAAAATTTAATTACGATCTGTAATACGAATCAAATAGGAAATTTCGTTGAAAAGATTATACTCGTATTGGAAGTCACAAACCTTTTAAAATATGTATGTTTGATATGAATTCTTGTCATTTTCCTTTCTATCAGTAAAGCGGAGAGAAATGTAATCCAAGAAACAGTACAAGTAAAAGCTGCGGTATTGCCTAAAGCTGACACAAAACGTGCGTTACCGAGTTGGTTCAATAATAATAAGTTAAAAGTACACGAAAAAAATAGACAATTGCAAGATTATTCTAGTGCATTATTTTTTACGTATTTTACTTTTCCTATTCAAAATGAGTATCGAAAGATTGTGTTTGCATGACGAATAGAAATGCTTTTAAATATATTCATCAATTTACTTAAGGATTACACATACATTTTTCCTTTGTGTCTTATACAGTATCTAATATATAATGAATAGTAATATACATAAGTACTTCGGTAAACTTGTATTAAGAGAGCTTGAGAGCTTAAGGCTATACGTTGAAAAATAAATTAGAACATCCAGTTGTTGACCTAATTAGAATATCCAATCTGTTTTATTTCGATTTAGATAAATGGGGCTATCAGAGAGGTAACAGAGATTGCAAATTGCGAATACTAAAAAACAAAAAAGAGCTGTACACTTTTGTCATTTCATTTATCTGTCTATGATCCTACAATAAACACAATTTAATACAAATCAAAAAGGAAATTTAGTTGTGAAGATTATATTCGTATTGGAAGTCACAAACCCTTTAAAATATGTTTGTTTGATATGGATACTTAAAATGTAATCCAAGAAACAGTACAAGTAAAAGCTGCGTCAATGTCTAAAGCTGACACAAAACGTGTGTTGCCGAGTTGGTTCTATAATTATAAGTTAAAAGTACGAGAAGAAAATACACAAATGCAAGATTATTCTAGTGCATTATTTTTTACGTATTTTACCTTTCCTATTACAAATGAGAATCGAAAGATTGTGTTTGCATGACGAATTGGAATGCTTTTAAATATATTCATAATTTTACTCTAGGATTAGACATAGATTTTTCCCTTGTGTCTTATACAGTATCTGATACAATGAAAAGAAATGTTTTTAAGTACTTCGGTAAACTTGTATTAAGAGAGCTTGAATAATAAATTTGAAGTTCCATTTTCCTTCTTTTTCTTTCGATGTTGTTATCCACCTTAAATTTTGTTGACGATTAGAAAATTCAATCTGTTTTATTTCGATTTTGGTAAATGGGGCTGTCAAAGAGGTAACAGAGATTGCAAATTGCGAATATTTTTTTTGAAAAATAAAGCAAAAGGTAAAATTGTAAAGTCAAGTTACAAAAAATCACTAATAACATGAATTTGATAAATTTAATTGATAATTATTATATTGCATTTACTACGTTACATTCTTGAACAAAATATTATGCTATTTCTAAAGGTATCGCAAAATACTTAAAAAACCTAATACCTGTAATTGGATATATAACTGTTTTTAATATCTGACTTTTAAAAATCAATATAATTATATTATATTATCAAGATGAATTCAATTTATGACGGACAGATTTTATATAAATATGTCGAATTCTGTTCAAATTTTATAAATTTTGCACATTATCGAAAGATTATCGTATTCATCCATATCAGCGTATAGATCAGAATACTTTTAATAAACTATTTGATTTATCAAACAGGTAAGAGCCAAACATGCGCTCTACATTTTAAACTTCAAAGTGACTAACGGATTTTAATTGCATATTACATGCAAAACACTTGTTATGGTATTCTAATATAATGTGTTCATCGCGAAATAGTTTTTAGGCAAGTAAAAATAACAAATGGGTGAAACAAATTGCAAAGGTAACGACATTTACAGGTTAATGTCAGATATATACACAACAACATATCAAAAATCTAAAAAGAAAATATATTTAGTGGAACAGCGATTAATGTGCATAAAACTAAATTGCTTCCAAATCAGGGGGTGAAATTTCAAAAATGGTTAAATCATGTTAAAACAATTCCAATGTCTCTCTCCCCATGAAGAAAAATTAAAAGTATACTTTTACCTATCTCCGAAGTATGGTTTATGAGTTATATCCAATCACGTGAAAGGTCATATCAGGCTAATTCACGCAATAGGTCCTATGGGAGACAACAAATTCAATCTGCAATTTGTTGAACAGGATCCATTCAAAACAAAATGCTCTAAAATACACACTCTACGATGTTCATAGTTTTCTCTAAAAATGTATTTAAAGTTAAGAATAAATGAATTAATTTTCTTTACAGTATAGAAATTTCTTTACGGCCGTGAATGAATTACGACCTTTCCCGAACTTAGTTGGCTAGCCGAAAAATATTTACTTCATAATGTTTGTTTGTTTATCCTTTCAGATTCACATTGCGGCAAGCCATATGTTGACCTTTACTACATAAGTGCATCAAAAGTTAATTGATACCAGTTGCCGACTCAAGGTTAGATACCAATATTATTGTGTTTAATGACTCCTACCCTATGTATAAAAACTTTACCTTGTATAATTAATTCATGTAATATCAAGCCTAATTCATAAAAAATTACACCTATTACGTTTATCAGATATAACACAATAAAATGATCAAGATAAAGTATAATATAAGAGTAACTTTTGAAACACCGGAGGGTACCCGCCAACGATCCAATAACTAGTTTAGATTAATATTTTTGACGAATTATAGATTGGTATATCCGTATTTAAAACACTTTAATCATTAGGAATTTGCAAATATGGTTTGCGGTATATAGAGTAACTAATATTTAATACGACCACGAGATACACATATTTTATGGAAGCAAATAACAATCATGTCGGAAAATCGTTTAGTTGTCCGTTAACTTCTGCTTGCAGATAGCTACTGGAAAACTAAATAAACATTGCCAATACGCACAGGGAGGTTATTTTACCAATCATAATGCTTATTTAGTTTATTCAAAAACCTGTTCTCTGCCCACGTTACAACATGTTCTTTGGCAAATTTTTATGAATCAGTTATATTATACTATATAGCTTATTTACACAAAAAAAATCGAATGAAGTATGCAAATATTGTGTTCATTGTAATATCGTTAAACTACTCTCTGAGAAAAAAATGAAATTACATTATTATGTATGAAAAATTATCTCTAAAACTTTATCCTGTATGAAAATCGACCTTCACTAACGAGTTTTCTGTTTCATATTTAAAGCACAATTTAATTAACTTAATTGATATATGTACGATAAGTGCATTTATATTTATCATTTTTGATTTTGTTTTAAAGGTTTTTTTTCAATTATCTATCATCTTTAATTTGATTGCCCTAATAATAGACCATTAAACGTTTGATCTTGTTTAGCTTGAATATGAAACATATTTTAGTTAGTTTTATAGAAAGGTCGTGGACATTAAAAATATTTATAGACATAAATTGTTAAAACATTTGTCGACTAACTGTATCTTCGGGGAATAGACGTTCAACATTCATGTCATCATAAATTGCAAATTAGATTATGTGATACATAGAAAGTAAAGTTTCGTTTCATTTTGTTCAGAATGTATTTTTCCCTTATTTGTTTCATCAACCTAAACTTCATATTTTCGATTACTCAATTTGCATTTTTGCCCAGAATTTGTGTAATCAGAGCAATGCCATTAATCTTATTTTGTTTTTAATTTACAAAATTCCGCTTAAAACGGATATTTTGCATGATGAATGTCTTAATGGAAGTCTGAATGGGTATATTTTCTAAAGCTGCTCTTTGTTATGAGTTCTCTAAAAAAAGGGGGTAATAGTTACTTGACGACATAATGAATGTATTATGTAAAGCATGATGCTTATTACATGTGTGATATCATTTTTAAACCATTCCCTAAAGGCTGATTTCTAAACCGAATTGTATGCTGATAATGCAACACAACTTAAAAATGTACTAATATAAACAACACCACTGAAAAGGCTTTTAATAGACAATATACATTTATTAAATGGTTGTTTTTGATACCCAAGACGATTTTTTCTGACTCACCCTTTAATCCTAAACAAAAATTTGCGAGATGCTCAATGTTATTCTTAACTATATACATGATATATTTTCCATACTATTTATCTCTAGCAATGTCCACATTTGTGAAAGACACATATTTTAAATTCATTCGCCCTTAAACCGATTTGTTCTTTTGTCATTCTATTTGTCATTCTAAATGATATTGTTACATAAAAATCTTATGGTTAGATAGTATTATATAGTTGCTTTTCTAATCTTCTACACTTCCAAATCTACGTACGTCTTTTAACTTTGACACTTTGAACGTCACATATATATTGATTGTCTTTCAAAATAATTTACTTTGTGAAAATTATACATTTACTTGTTTTTAATTCTTGTTCCTTTTTTCTGTACTAAATTTTAAATTTCAGAGAAATAGTAAAATAGTCTTTGTTTTAAGTAAAAATTGTAAGCTTATCCGAGTACTTTGTATTTTTTCGCGTATTTTTATCTGATGTATTCTATGCGTTAGCATAATTATATCATAAGGCGACGTCTCTCATGTAACTGACGGAATGTAAACCAGATAGTAATAGCTGGATGAATTCAGGCTTTATCACATGTTGAAAGATTAAAGAATATTTGTTTACATCATATCATGTTTGCTTGTATAGCCTTCGAGGTTATCGCTGCGTGAAGGTTATGTTGACCTTTATTACATGAAGGTTAATTGGAACAAGTAGCTGATTCATGATTGAACACCAATTGTATCTAATCATTCTTAATCAACTGAAACATTATCATGTGCAATGACATTCACGTAACACTGGGGGACAAAAATGAGTATAATTAACACAAAAAAGACAGTCGGTCTTTTGTTTCAAACTGATTGATTTATACATGTTGTAACAGAAGAGAAAATACAATGTCATCTTACACTAACACTGTAAAAGATTACCTTAAGTTATATTACCTTGTCATTTTATATCTAAAGCCATTTTTAGCAACAAGATGTTCTTTGTTTCATTTCAGTAAAGATATATCAATGAACTTCACTCGATTTCCAGAAGTCAAGTTATGGTCTGCCAAAGGTTGTCAGAGGGTAACACTTGAGAGATAAAAAACAGCCCTCATCCTGCTTGCTCTAGATTTTTATAATTAAATATAAACGCGTTGTGACTTTAATTCACAAATTTAAGTATTAAACTACTTCAATTTGTTCATATTTAATTATCAACTAAAAACATCGGAAAATGAATGGCAAAATTAATCAGTATTAACATTTAATAAAGTTGAAATGCTTTTACCTGCTTCATAGTAAATTAAAAGATCAATCGATTTACAAAATGTCACTTTCATACAATGTTAATGGTTCCTTGATACAAATTTAACGCAATAGACTTTTATATGTAATTTTAGTGTTTGCAATTCGTTACTTTGAATATAAGATCATATGTGACTGTCCATCCCGAACGAGACGTAAATGCATCACATTTCATTTTGCGCTATAGGTGAAAATACATGTCAATGTCGTAATTTGTCGACATTGATTTTTGGACTGATTCACAACCCTTAGGCTTACATTAAAACACCACCCAGGTTAAATTTGAAGAAACTTATCGAAACTATAAAAAATATTTGTATATTTTGAAAACAATCAACATAAATTATAGGGCTTGGTAATATCTGATCTCGTTTATCTCTGCTATACATTTTACTCCCTTTGACGACCACAACTTGACTTCTTGAAATTGAGTGAAGTTCGTTGAGGTGTCTTTTTAATCCTTATAACAACGTATTTGCAAATATTTAAAAAAGGGGAAATGGCAGGATGCTACACTTACGGCTGGTTTGGGATGGACGGTAACATATGATTGAACCATTTCGAATTAAAAGCATTCTTAGTAGAATTATCTAATAACACTTTACAACAGTTTGGGTAACAACTAACACTCAGTTTACGTGAGCAGGAATGTTTCAATGTATTTGTCTACTTACATTAACTTTTGTTTCTGATCATTGTATTTAAGGAGGCTCATGAAGCATTGAGGTGCAGGATTGTGTCTTTTTAAAAAACTTATTCCACTCAACAAATAACAAACAAACAAAAAAACAAATTATGGGACTTAATGAGATCCATCGGAAAAAAAGGAATAATATTGGATGTCGTGTTTGTTATTCCATTTAGCATTGATGATCCAAGACAACCTTTTCAACAGTCAAAGCTATTTATTATATTAGATTTCAATCATTTAATAAATGACGGAAATTTTATTTCAATATTTAGAACCCCTTTCAAAATATTGACTACAATCTGTTAAAAATGGTGACTGTTATTAAAATTGAAACTGTAAATTCTACATACGTATTTGTGTTACCAATCGGACAATATCTGAACAAAATATCCGAACTGCTTAATTACAAATCAATTTGATGTGACAAACTATATTAATTTTGTAAAACAAACAGATGTTGTTGTTTTTAATTTCATCTGTCATTTTTTGTTTAACCCTCTTCCACCTAAGGACGGATTGTCGCCGATTCCCCCAAAACGCTAAATAAAGTGACCCCATGCATTTTAGTAATGGTCACTAATTTTAGTTGCGGTCACGTTGATGAAAAAGGTCGGGCATACCACCTTAGGTGGGGGTAGGGTTAGTCGTCAAAGTCCGTGAGTAAGGGGATGGCAACCACCCCTCATATAAAAGTCGCTATTTCGAAAAAATATCTGCATGCTAAAAAGCTGACACTTTTAGAACATGTCAGAACTACCATTTCATTTTTTTTCATAAGCGAAACAAAATCCATGAAAATCCAATATCTACACTCTTAGAACACCAGGATCAAATATATGAGTAGTTTTCCGGATCACTTTGTTTTTGGATCGTTTTGATCCGTTTCCAGATACCAGATAGATATCAACAAACGGATCAAGTTTACCTTGATCAACTTTGATCCGATTTCCGGATCAATTTAATACCCAGATAATATTGAAATTTTGGACCAATATGGGTTTTCGATCGCAAATCTTGGCATTGGCAATATCTTACTAAGCAACAATGGGCCAATCTTGGCATTCTATCAATAAATTGGTCCAACATTGGTACAAAACATTGGTAGGATATCAAAATGCCAATGTAAAGATTAAACACCACAGAAAATATATATACTACATGTATATTAAACTTATACTACATGTCCCTTTGTGGCAAGCCCACAATTTGAAGCACACTTTAATCCGTTTCAGCATCATTTTGACAGAAATATTTGATCCTGGAGAAGGACCATTTGATTCAGTTTGATCCTGAAATAGGATCATAAGCAACATTTACATCAAATTAAGGATCATTATTTGGATCAGTTTCAGTATCATTTAACAAAAATATTTCATCACATTTTGGATCAAACTTTTTGATCCTGCTTATCAGATCATTTTGATCCAGAAAGGGTAAGCTCATATTTGATACCTAAAAAGGATCAAAATTGATCCTTTTTGTCTCATATTAAATTTTGATCCTGGCTTTCTAAGAGTGTAGAACTTAACAGCGATGTTTTGAATTTTCGCCCGAAATCCGATCTCGGTGAAATTTTCTTAATTACGTCATAAGAACGTAACGCTTTAGCCGTTTTTCATGATTTTGGTATCAATGAAAAGAGGAGACCCTATACTATGGTATAAAACAACCACAGAAGCAAGTCAATTTCATTTCAAAGAGGCTCGGTTGGCAACCATCCCCTTAGATGACGACGTAGTTGTAAATAGCTTAGGTGGACGAGGGATAATTTTTTGCTATACTTTTACATTTGATCTTACAATTAGATGGTACCGTATTAACGTGGTTGGTCTCAATGTTTTACACACCTTTGTCCATTGCAGCTTTCTTTTGTCTTTCATGTAGGCCTATAAGTTTCTTTTAATTAATGAATCACACACACATTTATTTATTTCTAATCTAGCAGAAAATAACTTATTTCTCAGTTTTGTGCACACAATTTGTCCTTTCTGTATTCAAACCTATGTAGTTTATGTGATAAAGTTGTCATAACCTGAGGCAATTTCTCTCTTGATACTGACGGAATGTAAACTAGACAGTAAGGACGTAGCCACCACGTGTTGACGTATCCAGAATTAGCCTAACCTAGTCAATGTACGTACGTTTACTTCATATACAGCAGTTGATATTCTGACTGCGTGATAACCTTAATAATATTTATGATATTGGGTGTAGTGAAGATCAATTGGTACAAGTAACCAATTAATGACAACACACCAGTTCTTAATCAACTAAAACATTACAAAGTGTTATTACATTAAGTAAGTCCTTAATTTGGTAATTAAAACTTTCTTCTAACAATATTATTAGGAATAACTTATCACATAATTAATATTAGGTGAGAACGATGCTATGTTATTCATATAAAGAGAACAATGCTATGTTATTCCTTTATAAGTGTGTTTCTAATAAGTGTTTAAGTCCATAACAGGCAGATGTTTCTTTTTTTCAAAATGACGATTTTAATGGCAATAAGATATAAATGAAACAAGGAGTGAGCTGTAATTTTCTTTGGTTTTATTTGTGTACTTTCATACACACATTTTAAATATATAACTCGATGTATACAAGCTAAATTCACGGGATTAAATTTTTCATCTTTTCGAAGACCGTATTTAGTGACAAAGCCCTCTGGATTTTAAATAACTTTTTCATTTCAAAATGCTTTGGATTAAAAATAACCAATCTTTAAATAATAGCAATTTTAACACTTAAGTGGTCAACTCAGCTTATTTCCAATGGAAATGTTATTTTTCTATAGTGAGTCTATGGTACCACCAGCCAAAACTTGTTAAGAATTGAGTTTATATTCTTATGTATGTAGACCTATATAAATAGTGTTCACTTTAATCGCACTCTAACTTCTAGAAAATTTCCACTTGCCGGCCGGATACATTACATAAAATAACATAAAGTATAAGAAAGTAGATTAAAAAGGTATAAATATAATAATATAACTGAAACCAATAGCAGTAGAAAAATATTAATTTAATGAAATTATTCTTTCATATAGATAGTTGTATCGTCGTCTTTAAGGCAAGTTGAAACTGTCTTTAATGCTGATTACATCACACCTTAACACGTCATGTCACTTCCAATGTCAAGCTCTGTAATATCGAACAAAATGTGCACATGCAGTGTGATCTTTACACTTTAATATTCAAGTGCTGTTCTATTGATACTGCATTACAGAAACTTTATATCCCTCAAACATCTCTAAACAGATACTTAATATCCCTCGTCCTCTGTAAAGGTAGGAGCGGGGCTGCAACCTTTTTTGTTTAATATTTTCCTACACAATAATTATTTGAATAGGGTTTAAAACATATTAATTTTCCTATTATATCAAAATTTACAAAAGTAACAAGTGTTCAACATTTTTCGGAAATACAGTATAAAACGACAAAGAAACTACTACCGTATAACTTATTTAGCCATATAGTCATCAGGTTAGATTCACAAGTGACTTGAAAAATAAAGGATTGTGCGCTGTTATTCAAAAGACCAATAATTTTACAGTTTTCGATATACCTGCTTATTTTGAGTTTAACAAGTATCGTTCAATTTCCTACATAATTTGATGCCTAAGGTTGGATGTACTGATAGCTTGTAACTAAACCTGCATTCATTTGTTCTTATCAAATAAAATACGATGAAGAAACATATAGGATTATGGAACTCCATGCTTGTTCATATTTTACTTATTCTAGAGATAATTGGAGATTAAGTCATATATTGTTTGCATGCGGAATGGAATTCTTATTGAACATAAGCTCATATAGGTCTACACCAATTTATCGCGGATTACCGTTACTACATATGATGTTTTCTTTATGAAACCTGAAGTAGGATGACAAAATGACTGTAATCAAAGTAGTTTAGCCTATTTTTACTGGGTAAGTATTACAAAAGATGTTCGAATAATTAGAATATCTATTCTCATGCTTTTAAATTTGTATAATTCTTGAAACTTCTTAATCTAATTAGAATATTCTTACCGAATTGTATCAATAAGTTTGTAATCATTTAAATTGAACTTATATACAAAACTAACTTTACATATTTTATTAGAAAAGCTAACACAGATATCTGAATGATGGTACTTTTCCTCAATAATATTTAAAATTCAACAAATTGAAGCAGGAACAAAACAATAATCTATTACACGATTCGAACTGATCACATTATATACATAATATTAAATACACAGCAGAAATCCAACCTCCTTCATGAAGAACATGCCGGTGTGGTTTTGACCAATTTTGGAATTTCAGCCCTTGTTTTGTTGGCCATGTTGTTTAATGCAAATTAACCAATTTTGTATAGCCTACGTTTTCTTACGTTTGAAATATGTTGTTTAGGAGGTCATCATTAGCAATTTTGTCCAAGTAGCCCAAATAATTTTTTATAGATTGACTTGTCTAAATGGCATATGCCATTATTGCCACTCGCAATAATATTATTGTTTTTGTAAAAGAATAATTTGTACAGGTTTTCTTTACAGGTCGTTCTTTTTTGTGATA
>JXSR01S005727.1:2516-15097 GCA_000969725.1 Ophiothrix spiculata | reverse complement strand
TTTTCGATATTTTTTGCTGCCTATTTTCACTATTTTTTTGCAAAGTGTTTTATATATTTGCTTTCCGGGTTGAGCCATCACATTTATCCGTCCAGCTTCGAAGGAATATGCGCAGTTACTAACAGAAATAAGAAAAATAATAAATAACCTCAGAATAAATTATAATTAAATGATATAGATTTTATGAAAAATGTAGTCAAAAATAGAGCTTAACGCAAGTTATTTTTCTGAACTACATCTGTTTGCTAAATTCATCTGCCAATAGATGGTCACGATGTTATTAATATACTATAGCAATTGCAGTCCACTCTTTCTTAATACATACGCTAACTATTTAGATTTTCCAAAGTGGTGTTTTTAGAACATACTGAGTAACATTTATCATACTCTACCACTCGTTACGGTTTTTCACATCACAATGTTCTTGTGCTTTAAAAAAATTACAATGTAAAAGAGAACATATGATTTTCAATGTGAAACAATTAAAATTAAGCACAAGAGCTAAACGTGACGAGATTTGAATGTTTTATGTACCGAGATATGTCGACATATAAAATGTAGATCAAATATGCCAATGTTTTATTTAGAATATATTTTCTGTACATCATTTAATATAAATATTCACATGATGAGAGACAGAGGTAATTTGAACTAATTGAGAGCTTTCTTTCAGAGTTGAAAGTAATTGAAAAAGTGCGATACCTGTCAATTCCTTTGTGAACGATAATAGTAAATATCAATACATTTAAGCTCTCATGAATATAAATGACGATTACTCCAAATTTAAATATGCTATTTCTAATATATGTTTAGAAAATTTGCATTGAATGCGTGACAAGCCTCAAACTGTCAACCACTTTTACCGCAGGCGCTTTATCATCTTAAACAGGTACTGAGCCTCTGTTCATTAGAGCTGTTTAGAAGTGTTAGATATCTAACAAACGTTTAATGTTCGAGGCCATTAAAGCTATTTCTAAAATGATGCATTAAGCATATTTTGACTTTAAAATATTGCACGTATCGTGTGTTTTTTACCCTCCTATGACAGCGGAATTTTCAAAGATTGCTTAATTTTTATCTAATGTCCTTAACATCCTTTATCGTTGTCATCGAGAATTATTTCTAAATATCACGCAACTACTTAATAATACACATACATTAACACGGCATTTTCATTACTGTTAGAACAAATAATATACAATGTAAATATTATACATGCATATGATTTATATGATTTATTTTAAATTGACGCAAAATTCACTCAAGTATGACAATCGCTTACGATGGAAGTACACCTGAAAATGTGTCAAGTTATTTTCTGACACACATTCTCTCAAAAAGCAACAATAACTCAAATTTCGTCAAAATTTTACACTACAATCTTTAAATGGTCAATTGATTGCAAAACGGTACGAATAGTTTAAAACATAATAGCTCGTTAATATTCATTGGAGAAATCCTAGGGGGTTCCCAACCTCTGATAAATGCCCGGTCACGTCCCTGATTATCAGAAGATAATATTATAGCTAGGAATATGTCATAACACATGATAAGAAATTTGAGTGATTTTAAACGCATGCTCATATATAAATATGTTGAAGCAAAGTTTTTTATAACCAGAATCTGAAGTTCTTTTTTCATTAAAAGTAACTGACAGTAGCACCTTAAGATTAATCGTATCAAGTTGCTCAATTTCTAATTTATTCAGTTCATGGAGTTAAATAATGTTTCGTTCTAGCTTCATATTTTTGCAGAGAAACCCCCTTACAGCCTCTTAATGTAAATTAAACAAAATACTCCCTGTATCATCCCGGTCTACTTTAATATTCTGCATAGAATTTAGCGAATACTTAACATGCTCTAAGGCCCTGCCTTAGAGCATGTTAAGTATTCGTATATTTGTATTTGCGTCGGAACCGTGTAGGTTGTGTGTGGTTTGGCCGCACAACTTTGCAGCAAAATAAATAAACAGATAAATTTAATCTAATATGATATGTTTTATTACAGTTCTAGCTATAATAGCCAAAACACGGTACTGTACTTTCTAAAATTCATTGTTAGTAATTATCGTCTTCTTTGACTAGCTTGTTTCCTTATTTTTGATAACAAAGGGGCAACAGGCCGTACCACTTTTACCAGGGGCCGCACCATTTTTCTTTTCCTTCCGACACCCCTGTTATTAGGTGTATACTTTCTAGTCATTATATACAATGTTCGAAAGCTTGAATTTTGAATATTTGTTGAAATGCATGTTACGAATGTGGTCAATAATATTGTTTGCATGTAATATAAACTCAATATCGTTTATTCCTTCTCTTTGCAAAATATTTATTGAAAATGACCATTCAAGATAAAATTTATAGCAAATGACCAAAAAAGGACATTGGCATTAAAACTCAAACTAAATACATGCTTGATAAACGATTTTAGCACTTATGTTGTTATACGTGTATTACATTATTGTATAATATATCATATCATATTTAATACTTTGTCCATTATTCCCAATTAAACGGACAAACAACTTAAATATAAACCATAATTTTTAGAAATTGATCATAAATTGACCGTTTACGGTAATCATAATTCAGCCATCGAATTTAACTGCAAACGACTTTTGTTTAATATATTTTTTTCATTAGTCCCGCTTAATTTGCCAACCGATTTGATATAGATGGAATTGACATGACCCAAAAATGTCTTATTTGTAGACTTCTTGCACGAAATTATACATCAGGCCAATCAAGTCAGTGAAACGCTCGTTGTGAGGTGAAATGTTCCATCGCTTAATTTTCAATAATAAAATAACAAAATGTCCTTTAAAAAATCATTTTACAGGTACGCTTCGAGAACAGTGACCTGTATGTCGAGAGCATGACATCATGGACATATTTAACTAACCGCTATGATCGGTGAAGGATAAGAGATCAGCGTTTGAAACACAAAATTTTGATTTTTCAAAAAAAATCTATATCTGATAATTTACTTTCTTCATAAATCAAATAAACATGTCAAATAAAAATTGAGAACAACGATAACAATAACAATTACGAAAGTATAAGTGCTAACTGGAACAAACAATTTTTATAACCAAAGGTGGACAAATTCATAGCATCAATAAATCTGTCCTAATTATGAAATTTTCCGAATAAAATGAGGTAAGGAATAGAACATTTGCTCAATATTCACCTATGTAAAAGATCGTGGTTTCAAGATCATCTTCTATTTATATTTGTATGATTATATCAAAGGGTTTTAAGAGGCGTAAGGACATATGTAGCATATAAGTGGATGAGAAAATTAAAAAATATAATTTCATCTCCATGAACACACAAATATTTGAGTGATTGAAACAAAATTGTAAGCATTGCAGATTCTATCATAAATAACAAAAACGATTCCTAAACACTTAAAAGGCTTGCGAATGAATTAACAAACAAAATTTCAAAAGCGTTAGTGCATTTACCTTTGATAGTGAGTAAAGCTGATTTGTTTTTCCTATAATAGTCATGATATTCTGAGATCAATGTCCCTTGTTTGCTAAAATTGCAGGTATGGAATTACTTTAAAGGTAGAATTATAAATGTTAAGTTTTATCGTCCAAAATGAGATGAGTGATAACATTGTCTTGTCGTATAAAACTTTAGATTAAAAAGCCTCTGGGACTATATTTAATAACATAAGTTTCCTTTTCACTCTGTATAGTGTCCTGTTCAACATAACACACATTCTGAGAGCTTAGTTGTAAGTATAAGAAAAATCAGCTAAAAGTTTTACGTACACAAGCTATCTAGAAAAATAAAAACACAACACATATAAGAAATGCAAAGCCTATTACA
This sequence comes from Ophiothrix spiculata, assembly GCA_000969725.1. Taxonomy (NCBI): domain Eukaryota; kingdom Metazoa; phylum Echinodermata; class Ophiuroidea; order Amphilepidida; family Ophiotrichidae; genus Ophiothrix; species Ophiothrix spiculata. The sequence goes on along the minus strand of JXSR01S005727.1, from coordinate 11,258 downwards.
GATAAGAATCGCTGAAAGCATTTAAGCTCAAGGAAAACCCAGGTGTGAAAACAAGGAGGGTGTAACTGTGCTTAACTGTTCGGAAATATTTTGATTGAACTCACAGATACAGCGTTAGCGTTAAAAGTTCGTGATAAATTGAAAGCCACAGTACATGTCTCTATGTACATACCTTTATATCAATGTATGCCGTGCAATTGACATTTTAAGTTACCTAAAAATCCTAACTGTTTGATGTATTATGTATTCAAGACGTAGGGTGATTCGACCTAGTTTGATAAGCAGATTCGACAAATATCAAAAATGAATAACCTTTCAACAATTAACATTACTTTAAAAAACACTATATTTGGGTTTTTTTATTACGTAATTAGATTAAACCCTCGTCTTACCAAGGAGCCAGGAGCTTCAACGTGTCACTTCCCATGCACTCATAAACACCACCGCCGTTTGATGGTTCATTTACTACTTTTTTGACAAAAATGCAGTGTTGCAAAAAATGCAGGTCCTTAAAAGTGTTTAAGGGGACCATTCTGGTGGTAAATTTTTCAAAAATGTGAGCTTACCATAAAACATAGCCCTGTGGAGGCCAAGAGATGTAAGAACTACATGCTAAATCCTCCGTTGCTATGCAAATTTTGGTTGCTATGGGCAGCCATCTTGGATTTCGGGTGATCCGAGCCTCCAATGACTACAAAACTATGCTTATTCAACCCGTCAGCATTGATTTTTGACACCTTCATTTGTCTCCTAGTGTCAATAGTTTTGAAGATACAGCCATTTTCCTATATATTATGGTGGATTTTGGCGGCCATCTTGAATTTTGGCTATATTAAGAGTTTGCCCAAGTTTGGAATTTACCACCTAATAAAATCTTGTAAAGATATGTATATGCTTCCTAGTCCAACATTCAAAAATTCCTTACATTAAAATGTATACGGGTCTCTATGGCAGGTCCTGGACTAATATGGACCTAGTGATTACAGAACATTTTATAAACATCATTTTCCTATAAGCCCAAAACAGGGTTAAATTTCGATATTGGAACTTTCAGCAAACTTTTGACTTTTTGGGTCATTTTTGCCAAAAATCGTGATTTGATTGGTTGATTTTCATGATTTTGATATCAATGGAAAGAGGAGACTTTACCCTATTACATTGTAGCATAGTATGGTACTATGGTACAAAACAACTTACCTTTTGGCAGTTAAAGTTCAAATTCATAGGGTTAACCCCCTTGATAACAAACGTTACAAAAATATGTTGGTAAGACAAGGGTTAAACAACCTGCATTTACATTCTACTCCTCAATAATGATTTGGAATCCTGAAATTCTACTTTATTTTCAATGACAAATTCATTAGAAACCATTACGGACAAACACTAAAATAGCTAGATTCAAAATGTGACAATGGAAAATAAATAATTTTCACATTTTAATACGTAGTCCACTGTCCTAATGTTAATTTAACAACTAAAGATATATATAGCAAACTCTAGATTTTCACTTTTTTATAAAATGTTGCATCCCGTCAGAAAGTATTTGGTCAAATTTTTTGAGGTCGGGCCCATTTGCGTTACAACTCACTCACTTCATCCATACCTAACTCCCTCCTGGTAATGGTTGGTAAGAGATAATAAGCACCTTTATTTGGCTATTATTTTTAATTGATTTTATAGACTAATACATTATCTTCAAACTCATACCAAAATTATAACATTTCATACAATTATTGAAAAGTTATGATAAGATTTGATGCACAATGTACATATTTCATCCACACCAACCGCATTTATGCCCGTTTTGATTTCTGGCTAAATTAGCTTATTGACTTTAACTTGTTATTAGCGTTAATGATCAACTTTATTCGGGTTAATTCCAACTTGATTTTGATAAACAATAACCAGCCTTTGAAATCAAATCAGATTTATGACACTACAATGGATTTTTAAGAAGATATGACACAAAAATTGATGCACAATTTCCATGATGCCTCATCCACACCCGCCTCCACCCTGGCTAATTAGCTTTAACAGGTTATTAAGCCTACTTAATCACTTCATTTTGGGTTCTATTCTTAATTTCTTGAAAGTCAAATAAATTGTCTTTAAAATGATACCAAAATTAAAACATTTCATGGGATTGCTGAAAAGATATGACAAAATTTATGCATAAATCATTCTCAATGTAACAAATCCACCTTTTATGGGTGCCCACATTAAAAAGAATGACCCTTTGTATAGTTGAAGTTTCAGATTAATTATATATGTGCTCTGATTTTCGATACACACTGGTAACTGTGTTATGCTATAAAAATGACACCCTTCATATCTTTTTGCCTAATTCTTATTCATTACCAGTGAGTCAGTTAATTTTTATTATACCTAATCGGTTCATAGCCACAACATTTTTTCCTGAAGTCAAACGTGTTTCTTACTGCATTCCTATTGGGAGTAGTACTGTGGCGATTGTGTAACCATATGGTGGCTTGTCATTAGGTGGGTATACTTTTACATTTTTTCATGGGTTCTCTAACTTAATTTGATGTAAATTCACTACTCCTTAGCCTATGGACTTGTTTAATGGCTCATTTGAAAGCTTACACTTTCTTCTATTTGTGGCAGTAACATAATTCAAGAGAGACAATGGTTTAAACTTGGCAGTTCAAGGGTGGTGGTGCCTAAGGATGCGGTGCCCACGGATGCGGTAGATAGCCAAATTGAGACAATATCACCATTTTGGAAGGTTTGACACTGCTGGAACATTCACAAATGGATTCTGTGACCTCAAATACATACAGATAGTCACCAACATGGCTAAAATTTGGTATATAATTACAGTAATTGGCAAATTTATCATTTTTAGAACTTCCTCAGACCCCCTCCCCCTATGATCAGTTTTTTGGGCAGCACCTTCTCATTTTTTGTCCGATTTTGACAAATTTGGTGTCAAAAATGTTCAGGGGATCCAGCTGCATCAAATAAAAATTGCGACAGAATGATTTGATACATCACCATTTTCTCCCCTTGTATAGCCCGCCTCTAATTAATTGAAGGTTATTAACACCAAGACCGTAAGGGGTCTGTTTCAAGTTTAATGCATCAAAGTAACTATTAAAGTGTTTATAACATATCTTGAAAAAATGAACTGTTTACCATTAATCATTCCAATTTATGACTTGTTTTAGTAAAACCAGGCAATTTTGATAAAAACGTGTTTGAAAATTACAGTTTGCATTGCCGTCTATGGAGTAATTAACCATTAATTAGCTCATTATGCCAAAACAAAAGTGATATTTGGCTAAATAGTTACTTGAATTGAAAGAGATCAATAATATTAACATCAAAAATGTTTTTTTTGACCATTTTGACCATGTAACACATTTTTGACCCACCTCATGAAATACCACCATATAAGTATTTTATTAAGCTGAAACTTCCCTTCTTTAGGAGCAAAAAAGCCGGTGAAAATCCGCCACAGTTGAGTGGAGGGTCCGGTGTCTTTCGAGCGTTCTATTTTAGCAATTCTCCACGAATTTTCACAAGTGAGGTGTTTTATGAAAGATGTAGCGATACAGTTTTTTTTTTATCGGAAACGTTCAGAATCATCAGACTTTGACACACATGGTGTGTTTCTTTTTGTGTAGTTTTGCACACAATTAACCTTTATGTTATTTTCTAATTCAGTCAGTTATCCAAGTACATTCATATTTCTATCAATTATCTCATTTGCGAAAGAAAACATCTAAACCCACTTGATCCAAGACGATTTTTCAAGATATTGTACCAAATTGCGAACATAGAATGCAACACTTTACAATAATGTCGTCATTTTTTCGATTTAAAGTGAAATGCTTTAATCCTGCCGGGTTCTATGTCAAAACATAGTGTGCACAGCATTCTGCTACAAACTGATCAATTCTGACATTATCTAATCATTCCTGTTTTTTCAGCTTTACCATTGAGGTTCCCTTGTTTATTTCTTGGGTACTATCTCGTTGTTTCGTCAAAATCAATATCTGTGTGCATTTGTACTTTAACGTGCATTTGGCATTTCAGGTAACTTATGGGTAAGAATATTAAAGAGATACCCGAGTTTTTCAAAATAGTTTGTCATCATCCTTTTACGGAATTTTATTTCTGCTGCATTAAAAGCAAGAAATGGCCATCATTGTAATTAATGCAATTTTTAAGTCCAGCTGTTGTAGTAAGGAAGTTTCCCTAAAGATGAGGGAATAAACTGTCAGATATAGGTGGATTAACTGAAAGCAGTTGTAAGAAACATATAGACAAATTCAGTTTATGTAAAAAAAAAATGTGCAAATGATTCTTTTCAAGTTATCTAGATGTAGACAATAGTAACCACTTTTTTAACGCAGACAACACATATCGTGTTGCTTACCCCGTTTTGATAGGACACTGCCTACATCGAGCATAAAAACCATGTAACAACAAAAAAACAACCATTTCATGGAACATTGAACAGACATTTAAACTTTATTTTCTTTACATTATAGCTTGGTCACAATAATCGTACGAACAGCTTACGAGTAGTGTTTAGTTCATCTAATTACATGTAGTAATAGGACCACGCGACACCCTCGCTGCTCGCTTTACTCACTGCTCGTGGTCCTTTTAAACGGACTAAACACTGCTCGTTAGCCGTTCGTACGATTATTGTGACCAAAGCTTTTCATACATTTGTATAGGGAAACGAAGTAATGATTACTTTAAAGGCGTCCCTGCTACTTAACCTTGGTGGACATTTTACACTTCAATGAAAACCCATTAGACTCCACAAGAAACAAATATAAAAATCATTTAAGAAACAATAGAAGAAGTGAAAATAAAAAAACATGTTAACTTCAATGGTCCGTGTATATGACCGAAAAATCGTTTTTCGTGTTTTTGTTTCAGGTCAAACTCAAGAAAAACACTCACAATAACCATGTTCTTTGTTTTCAATGTAAGTATGAAAATCCTACTAAACCTTGGTGGACATTTCACACTTCAATGAAAAATCCATTAGACTACACATGACACAAACATAAAAATCGTTTAAGAAACAATAAGAGAAGTGAAAATAAAAAACACCTTCATCTCAATAAGGTGCACACTTTGATCAACACTTAAAGCAAAATTATAAGATAAGGTATAAAAATAGATTTGAGTTAAAATAGTATAAAATAAAAATGATGAGTAACTATAATTCCCATGCACATTATACATTCTTTGTCATGAACTTAATTCAACAAATAACCATAACACAAAATGTATTTAACTTTAGGCCAAATGGTTTGAAGGGTATCAATATCTACCAAAAACGAACAAAGTCATACAAAAAATCGAACAATAGGGATGATAGGAGGCTTCCTATTTTTAAGATCTTACAGTATTGTTTTCTTGAATTGATACTGAGAACCGTTGGTGTAGCTAAACACAATACATTTGAAAGAGACGCCCTGATTCGCCGCGGTGTTATCTTATATTTTAATCAATTGTGCGTGAGACTCGCACATCGCCACCCATGGTGAGCATTCGAGTAAGTCTATCTTTTGCCTGTTAATCATCTTATGGTGCAAGAAGCATCTTAATAACTACAAAATCATAGAGACGTTTTCTTTATAATTTAAATTTTACAATTCAAAAATATCATTGGAACATCTCATTTTGGTAGCGATTGGTACTCTAGTTTTTTGTTAACATTTTGTGAATGGAGTTCAAGCAAAAGCAGTATTTAAGAGTAGTTTTTTTATTCAAAGAGAAAAACACAGTGACATCAACATGTGTGATAATAACTACAATACATCTAAGAATTAACTTTTATTAAAAGCTTGTATTTTTAAAGAAATTCCACTTGACTTTAGCAATGTATGAATATCGGAGAACATTTTAAAGCATTTTCATATTGAGTTGATCAAATTCTACAAATTTAACACTTAGATTTTAAATTATATCTGCCATTTTTCTTGTTTTAATTTTAGAAAAAAAAATATTTGGCAGATGGCATGACAATGCTTTAATGTTCTCTAATATGTTTTTATAGTTTGCTTTAAAATTGATTTTTAAGTTAAATTACGTGAATTCATATACTGTATAGTAAGTGATTTCCGTTACTGTACGTGAATTCACTTGCCATATTTAGAGCACGTGAATTACGAGGTTCCCCGAAGTAACCTTAAGTTACATAATTTTATAGTAAACCTACTAGTCAGATAGATATCATAAGAATTATAGCATAAGTGTCAAGTTGGGTATATATGCATTTTTTTGATGAAATTGATAGTTTAGAGCGTGTACTCTAAGGTCCGTATGCACAAAGCAGGACTAACTTAGTCCCGGACTAGGTGGAATTTGAAATTGTGGAATATCGCACTGTTTGGGGGGAAATCTAGCGATAATTTAAGTTCTTGTTTAAAGATATAAACTGAAATTTTTACTATATGATTCATTTGCCTGTTTTACAACATTCCAATTATTTTTAGAACACATAAATGGTTAATAAACACGTAAATATATCATGTTTGGTATCAAATTGAAGCAAATTTCACATGTTTATAAATTAAACAAATCGTCGAAAAAGAGACCAAATACGAAAAAAAAAAACCCCACCTACAACATACGCTTACTTTATGAAGTATAATTTTTGCAGCCATATCAATACATGTAAATTACACAGCTTGGTCAGTATGTCTCTTTTGTAGCCCATAAAGCAATAGTCATTCTTTACTTTGAAAACAGAACATTTTACATGTAAATTTAATGTCACTATAACCAGTTTCCTTGTATAAAAGGATTCTTTGCTGTCATTTTGAACCTAATTTTGGTGGCTATTTTGGATTTTCAAATTTCGCCGGAAATAATATGATTCCTTAAAGTCCTTTACATGTATTATTTTATTTAATATTGCTTTTGCTGGGCTAATGTGTTTTTGAAATCCATTTTGGTGCAAAGAAATATACCTTTTTAGCCATTTTTTAACCTCAATATAGGCACGTTTTTAGTTTTGAAACCTGTTAAAACCTATTATGGGACAAGGATGTTTTCTGTTGTATCATCTATTCTGCACAGATCATTTTGAATATTTATTGACTTCAGTGATGTTTTATACAATCCCATTCATGCGCAAAAACTACAAGTTCTCATTTCTTTCGTTGTTTGTGCGGCAGTTTATTTTTTTAATATTTAAACGGTCCATGTTTAGAACAATAATAATATTATTTATACAATATTGCTTACGCTAGTAAAAAATATGATAAGATTTCTTTTCGTTTGATTTAATGAAAATATGCAATATTTGGCGGTCATTTTGAATTTGAAGCACACAAAATGACGCAGATTTAAGGTATTTGCATTAATATTCCATTAGCTTTAATCTGATATCATATATGGTATCATTACACCAAAATATCAGATTTGTCAAATAAAGCGTATTTGAAAAAGAGGGTGTGGCTTCTGACGCAAATAAAAAAAAATAGCTCAAGCGTGACATTTTGGTATCATCCACATTCTTAAAGAACACGCTCTAAACTACCAGTTTCATCAAGAAAATTGCATATATACCAAACTTGACATTCATGCTGGGGATCTATCTGACTCAACAACCGTATTTTATTATAACTTAACCCAAAGGCAAAATATTAATATTATCACATAGCATGGTAACAACAACAGCAAAGGTAAATAATTCATATCTATTGAAGTCTGTCACAAACCATCCTAGAGCGATAGAAGTTATAGGCAAATAATTCTGGCACATTGATTTAAGCATTTACATTTAAGTAATTGCTTAGTTCCTGACAAAAAACACACACGTGTTGATTTTATGTCTGCTAAGTTTGCCTTTAGGGAAATCATATACACACATTTGCCTTCACATAATCTGATTTAACAATATATTGGATCACATATGAAAACAGTTATCACTGTAATGAATTTGCATAAGGTGAACATTACATACAATGAGGTTAAAAAGTAAAACAGAACAAACAAAAGGTAAACAAACGAACAAAACACAGAAAATGATTGTTCTTCATATTCTTTTCGGTATGTTAAATCACATGTTTATTCGATTATTATTATATTGTCGTATTGGACTATCAATACGCCGAAGAATTTTTTTTTTATTCCGAAACTGCAAACAATCATTGATTTTAATCATGAATAACGTAGTTTTTTCTTTAATTCTGTTTTCATTGCGGTTTTCTGCAATGGGTTCCGAGGATGTTGTGACGTGTCGCCTTACATTCCTCTGTCTAACTTACAATTTGAAGGTATTGCAAATTTAGTTGAAGTTGTGCTTATAAGTTTGTTTCATCCGACTATGATTCTGCCACAAACAAGATATCTTGAATCCCAGTGTTTAAAAGGAAATTCGACAGGAAATCTGGTTATAAACAGTTATACTCGTATTGGAAGTCACGAAACCCTTAGAGCTGTTATTCTTTGATATAAGCCTATGTCATTTACCTTTATATCAGTACGACTGGGAAAATGCGAGTACATGCAATGGCAGAGGGAAAATGATTATCTTATATTGCATGAAGTATTGGTTGGTGGTTTCTTTAGTGTTTAAAAAAGGAAACTGTAGTTATGAAATTGGAGAGAGATTGTATATAGTTATTTTAACTTCTCTACAATTTAATTCATACACTAATTCAAATTAACCACAGTGTAAAACTGCTTTGCTGACAGAATGTTTGTAATATAATTGAGTAGGATTTTGGTCACAGAGTGTTTAAA
>JXSR01S005726.1:2189-13189 GCA_000969725.1 Ophiothrix spiculata | reverse complement strand
CCTGTATATGTAGGTACAAATTTGTCTGATCCTGTTTTGATAGCAAAAGCAGGGATGTTTCTGAACGGTAGAAAAAATGGGTCACCTTAGAAAATATATAACACTACTGCCTTACTTTCCCATTACCTACATCAAGACCAATGCTCAATAACACTTTATTTAAGGGGAAATTTGTGAAATTGGACCTGATAAAGTTCCACCTATAAATAGTTGATAAAGCATATTGTTTTATTGTAGATAACTGATCAAAATGAAACAAAGTTTATATTAAAGTTCATTTCTAGAAGCACAATCTTTACCTACCCTCTGGCAATCTAGTGAAACCAAATAACGGTTGTTAGGTGTTTCTGGGACATACAGTATGACAGATGACCGAATTATATTGATAACGGAATAAATTGTGAAGCGCTTTGATATTTTGTAAAAGGCCTGAGCACCTATATTTTTAGTTAATCCTTTCTTATCATTTCTGCAGATGAGTCACTTTATGTAGCGTTCGATTATGCAAGTTTTGGAGACCTCAGATCATTCCTTCGCAAACACAGGCTCAAGTCAGGGAGTTCCAGTATCAGCAGCTTGTCTCCAATCAGACTTCTACGATTTGCAGTTGACGTAGCGAAGGGGATGGACTATTTAGCCTCGCTAGATGTGAGTTATCAGATCAACAAAATTTGACCCCTTATTATTATTTTTCTTTACAAAGTACATGCTGCTTAATCATGTTAGTTTTAGGTTTAAACGTTTTTACGTTACGTTCGGTATAGGGTAAGCACAGGATATGCAGGTCAACTGGAAGAAAAATGTTTAACTTTTCTTGTCAACCTGTATCTAAAATGAATTTAAGTCAAGAACCGTAGATATTAGGTAAAACGCATAGACCAAATTTAAAAAACACTTGCAAAATAACACAAAAAGACACTTATAATTCGAACATTTTTTTTTTCAATATCAAAATGTTTTCATAATATTTATGCTTCTAAGTACAAATTTGGTTTGAATTCTATGCTAGTTTGGCGAGTTTACAGGCTTTTGAAACTAAGGCATCAGAACTCATTAATATTTACATGCATGTCAAAAATGACATTTTCTTTTTTTCCCCGATGAATAATAATAATAAAAACAGTTTTGTACTGCCTGACAAAATAAATATACGAACATTTTGACGCCCGAGCTTGCAGCTTCATGTCATGGTGTCGATTATGTTATATTTGACCAAAACTCTTGTTCTTTCAGATTGTTCACAAAGAACTTTGCGCGCGAAACGTGGAAGTTGCCAATGGCTTAATAGCAAAAGTGTCAGGTATAGGACTATCGAAATCACAGCCAATAAGACCGCTCAGGGTACGTTAACACGGTGTATTGTATGTGTTTGCATATAATTATATCAAAAAGCATAAACGATAAGAAATATTGAAAAGTAATATATTTATATAGTGTAACGCTGATAAATGGTAGGATACTATATGTTCATTGCATGGTAAGTAAAGTAACTTTTTCACGATTGTTTTGCATCCACCTGTTAAAAAACACATTTTCTTTTAAAAATTAAAAACTGTTGTAGTTTTATATTATCTACATTGAATATTTTCATTTATTACACATTTGCATGGCTATACAGCTATGAAACTATAAGCATAATAATACAATGCAAAAGTAAAGGTGTAAAAGTGAAAAATAAAATAATTGGTCTCAATCAGCTAGCCATCAGGATGAGGCAAAAAGAAGGCAAAGATGGTTATTTTTTGTGATAAATATTATACTATCACTTTAATCATGTTAATGGCAAATCTGATGAAATCAATATTGTTTGTTCCTGTTTGTAAAACGTATGTTCTCTTGTCTTCTATAGAGGCATGGAAAACAAATGTCTTTCCGATGGTCTGCAATTGAGTCATGGACACAGCAAATATTTTCATTGAAAACGGATATGTAAGTAATCAATTTGGGCGAATAGTATCATGTTATATTCTTTATGAGTTGTAAATTGTAGTTTTGGGTTTTAAATATCATGTCCTTTTAATATATTTCAGAAAGACCAATGAGGTTTTGTATAAAATATTGACCAAACTTCTAGTTTGAAAATGTGTGTTTGCTTTTGCAATGCGATCTTAGTTTTTCTGTAAAAGTAGTAGGTGCTTTTTGGACGCCTTTGTTATTTATCAGAAGAAGAATGAAGAAAACATGTGTTAGTGTTGTAGAATCTGAAGAATCTGTTCTACGTAGACTACAATAAACTAATAATAAATGCAGACACAATACTGTTATGTTAGTCTGGATAAATAGTGCAATATCAATGATATACCCTATTCACTCGTCTAATTCAACTATTTTCCATCTGACAGTCTCCTTAAATTAACAAAATCCTCATTTCCAAAAGTTTGGCAAATAGTCATACTTCATGACCGACACTTCATTTCAATTATTTTAACAACTTTTGGCACGCTAGTATGAAAGTGCTCAACTGTAACGTTATCTAAATTCCGAAAATGAGTAGTTGAATTGGACAAGTGGATACGTATAATAACTCATTTTTGTTGTTGAAACTTTGAACACATGACGATAATTTACAATTTATTTTTCAGATGGTCATTTGGAATTCTTCTTTGGGAGATAGTGACTTTGGGTATGAAACTCGATTTTCAATTTTATCTCAAAGAAATAAAAGTAAAAACGTAAATATTATACAGAGAAGGAAATTATTTACATACAAAATCCATAAACTAATACTTCTTAAAGCTACAATATTTTTCTACACTCTATTAAAGAAATTTCTTTTTGGCGCCAAATTAAACACAAAATGCCGATAATGATGATGATGATATTGTTGTTTTCGTTTTTGTCGTTGTTCTTGTTGATGATGATAATGATGATGACGACGACAACGACGACGACGACGACGATGATGATGATGATGATGATGATGATGATTTATTTGTATCATTTCGGGTTGCGACGTGCGGGTTGCGGGTCGAAATTTCGGCATATAGCGAAATTTCGGGTTATGAATTTATTATGCGACATTTATGAGGGGAGCGTGGCCGAGCGGTTAGAGCACGGGTCTCGTAATACAGAGATTGTGGGTTCGAGCCCTGGGCCGGGCGGTTTTCGTCTCCTTGTTTCCTTGAGCAAGAAACTTTACTCTACTTGCTCCGTGGTCGGACAGTCACGTAAAGCCGTGGGTCCCCTGTACGAATAGACTCCTTCATGGGGTATGCATGTTATGCAAGTACTTGTATCATTGATTGATTGATTGATTGATTGATTTCGGGTCGCAACCCGGAATTTGACAAGGACCAAATTTTACTTTAATCACACCTTTTCATGATATGACCCATCTCCATCGCTGACGTGATATTGGAAGCATATTGTATCTATAGCGATTGTTTGCATTTGGGACCCCATTGGAAATAAGCCTGCATATGCATTTGCTGGGCTTTTATGGGCTATCCTGGCCTTACAACTTTGGTTGTTGTGTCATGTGACTTTGTTTTAACTTCTGCAGCTTATGTATTATTGTATTGATTTGTAGTGTATTTATTTGATGCTTATTTTTGTACTGTTTATGGTTGTAAGTCCTAATAAAAACTAAACTAAACTAAACTAAACACTTCCGATGGAATGATTTTAATAGTACAGTCTGCTTAATTTTATCCTCATGGACATGATTTGCAAGGTTTTGATCACGCATACGCATGATTTGTTTGTTTATCACGATATCTTATTAAGCTTATTTGTATTGGTATCATCATAAAATAGCTTACGGATATAATTCAAACTACCTTATAGGAGTACCTAGGGCCTATTAGTGCTGAGCGGTACGCAAAAACATTTTCTGAAGGGCGAAATTTCGAATTATTCTAACACGAAGTTTCGCCATACGTAAGGCGAAATCTCGTGATACGTATGGCGATATTTCGTGTTACGTATATCGAAAATTCGGGTCGCAAGTCGAAATTTCGGCTCGCCACTCGAAATTTTACCCCGCAAGTTGCAACCCTAAATGATACAAATAAAGTTTCGTACATTTCCAATAGGTGGTACACCCTATCACGGTGTCAGCAATAGTAGTGATCTACAACAACGTCTAGCCGATGGACAAAGACTAGACAAACCCATAAAATGTACTGACGACTTGTAAGTTAAATGATATTTACTTTCCCTTTATTTTTTTGGTTTCGGTCCATTTTGCATCGACTCCCGGGTTTCGACCATTCTTCTAAGCACACTGCACAAAGCACAAATACCCTATGAAATTGCCTGGGATTGTATCGAAATATTGTGAAATAAGTTGCCTGGGATTGTATCGAAACAGATTTTTATTAGATGGTATCTTTATTCTTGAGGTGACGTCTGATGCACGGCTCCAAAGACCACAATTTACAACTATATCTTTGATAATTCCATAATGTTCTCTAACTACAGATATTACCTGCATATTTTGCTCCGTTATGTTGCATATTGGGTTAAGTTAATTAATCATAGACGGAAAATTTTGGCAAATAATCACTAGGAGTAGCTAAACTCACTCTACAAAGTTTTACCACTCCATTTAATTATGTTATCCTTATAATCCACAGCTACAATCAAATGTTATTTTGTTGGCAAGATAGCCCTGAAGATAGACCAACATTTGCTGATTTATTACATGATCTCTCTAGAATGGCAGAAGCAAAGGACGCAGAAACAAAGGTAATTAGACATTATACCTTCGCTGAGGGCACGGTGGGCGTTTTGCCCATTGTCATATCAGCAAGTAAAACGAAGCAATAGTCATGGAAACGTCTTTATGGTCAATATTCATGACAATGTTCCCTCATAATCTGCCAATGTAAGTTTTGCTCAAAATGTACCGCTATGTGTCCCAACCAAATGCCAGGTTAACCGAAGGATCTTGACAATTTGACAATTGACTCCATTAGTGACTCCTTTGAGTTTTATTTACTTATTCTTATTTGTAACCCAGGGTACAGTCAAACGTTTAGGCTAATCAGATTATTTTAAACATTTGACTTTTGATGCGGGACTTTTGACTGATTTAGTGACTGCTTACGACCTTGGATGATACACACCATAGTTTTTAACATAGTAAAGGGCATAGTAAAGTGCGACCTAAAAGCAGTTTTTGGTGCATGTAAAATTTTGATTCTAAATAAGTATTGATACCAGAGCCCATATTCATGAAAGACTCCTTTTCAACTAAAACCAATAGTTCAACTGTCTTATTGCCATAAGACTTAAAAATGTAATGTGCAATAGAAAAATCCAGAACAAAAACAATGACATCAATATGGAATAATTTCATCAGGATCGGTAGATCAAATGTGGGCCACCACGAGATGTCGTGTCCTACAATGAGCAACATAATTATACGAGCTGAAAGTGCATCCTTTTGCCGCCGCGGCCCACAAATGTTCAGAAAATTCATTGATAAGTTTGACTTAGTCATTTTGCTGGAGTCTACCATCATTTTTAAAACAAAGGAGGGTGGTTATGACGTAATTCCTATCAATATATTAAAAAAAAACTCGCCAAAACTCGTTTATTCACAAACTCAGTCGCGTGAAAATTATTTTACAAAAATTATTGATGTAACAAGTTCTTTTAAAGCAAAAATTAAGATTTAAATTGGCGACATTTATAAACAAAGCTTGTACATTTGTCTTTATAAGGTATAATTGCCCATGCAGAAAGCCAAAACTAAAACCTTCAGGTTAAAATTTAAGGGGAAAATGCCTTTCAGATGTTTTTTTTTTACATCAATCGACCTTCCATTCAAAAATTAGGTCAAAAATGTAAATTCCCGGATGCAAATCGCTTGTAATATTTTGTATGTATTTTTTTTTTCCTCAAGCTGCTATTTTTAATACTTGTCACTTAAAATGTAATACTTAATTTTTACTTAATTTTTACAATAATGACTTGTTGCTTCACGCAGAGTCACGGTATGCGAGGACCGCGAATAGGGTAGCTGTTCATACCTTTTTCCAAAAAGCATGAACAGCTACCCTATTCGCGGTCCTCGCAGACCGTGACTCTGCGTGAAAAGAGTACCCGGGGGGGGGGGTGTCACTCGACATGTAAATGGCTACGCACTCGCGTTCATAAAAAGCGTCGAAAAGGGTATGATTTTCACCATTGGGCGGTGTTGACGTCTTTTGGAAAAAAAATGTATGTTTTTTGATGATATAATGAGACGTTTGGATCGTGAAAATAGAATATTAGTGTTGTATGTTGTATAAAAACATGTATGGGTTTTTAGTGGTGTGCACTGTGATCTTCTTCCGTGAAAGTCAATGGTGGTGACTTGTGACGTCGTAGACATGGTAAAATCCTGTGTGATATAGACGATTTTACAGGGTTGTAATGAATAGCCTATATTGAGCTAGTATTGATAATTGGGGGCAACATGGTCCATAGCAGCTCATAGACTGTGATTGCAATCACGGTGAAAGAGACAGGTCATAGTTCAGCCTCGATCTATGAGAAGCAGCGTGAGCCGGGAACTAGAGTGGTTGTAAACTCAAAATCTATAGCATTGGAAAGATGGTACACTCTATTTGTACTTCAGATCAATAAACTGACTCAACAATGTAATATCAAGTATTGAGGTTAAGATTTAAACGACTTAACTTCTTTTCCGAAATTGACGGTTGTTTTAAATTTGTGTTTGTCTACGGGCCTTTGCCAGTGATCCAAGGTATCAGAGTGCAATAAATATAAATATGTGCTCAATTAAAAAAATGTGCGGATGTTGATCTGGTGTTAATTATCTCTAATGTTATATTTTTTCTTTTCAACAGATGTTTTCGTCGTTTAGACAAGAAAATGGCTTCATACATGCAATCATTGATGTGGATAAAGAAGATCCATAAGGCTGTACTTACTTCTGTCTGATATGAGTAATGTTCACTGCTGCTGTTCCTGTGTTCTCATCTAAAATGGACCAAAGGCTCATCGATATTTATTTATCTTCATCATAAATTAAGAATGTTTGTGCCATTGTCTCGTTTTCTTTGGTTATCTTCCTACAATATACATCCTTAACTAACTTGAATTTGACAAAATAGGTGGTATTGTAAAAAAAATAACCAAGATAGCATGACAATATTTCCCTGGATTGATACTACACGATGACTTCAGTCAAAGATTCCTCTGACAACTATCGCCATGGGTCGAATAGGCAATATCAAAATCTATGTAATTCTGAGTTGGTTTCTACAGTCAGAACCTTTCACTACACAAGCACCAGCCTAATAAATCTACCAAGTCGTGTAGGGCTAGTTTTGAAACATTTATGGTCATTTACATATAATTTGCATATTTAATTACCACTAAACATTACATGAATGTCTCAATATAACTAAACAACTAAAACAGCAACTAATTCAATTTGCGCACACGTGATTTTATGAAAATATCAAAATTTTTAAAAGATCGCACAGACAACTTGTCCTACATTATATATCTTATGTTGAGACACACGCATTTAATATAGTATTTAAAACTTATATCAAAAATGATTTGTTGTAAATACGTTTTTTATTTATTAACTTACGCCATTTATAAGTAAGCTTTCTCATGAACAAAACGTTATGCAAATTTCATTAAAATTGGTCTATTGTTCAAAAATCACTAAACAAAACCTTGCAAAAATGTGATCCAAGATACAAAAATTTGAAATAATTAAAGATGTCCGGTATTCAAAAAACTAAAGTTTTTTTCTTCGCTAGTGGCCGCCACTCTTATTACTTTTACACCGGGATCTAATAATAATAATAATAATTATTATTATTATAATTATAATTATAATAATAACACGTAAATAAAAGCGGCTTACTGATACAAACATGTAAAACTCAAAGTGCTGGACAAACTAAATTACACAAATAAAATACAACAAATCTTACATTTTTAAGCAAATATATATATAAGACAAAATTGATGGAAAATTTAAGAATTACAGTTAAAATCTAGACAAATGTTGTCCCTAGAATACCTTTTGATGGTTCTTCCACAACTTGTAGAATGTAGATCAGTGACCGTCCTCAATAGCTTTAAGGGACCTGTTAAGGCTTTTATTTTGACTTTCTTTTTTGGCTTATAAGTCTAAAAATATTAAGTTATAGTATAGAAAAGTATACATTTCTAGAAAGGAAATTTGACAAGGAATCTGTTTATGCTATTGGTTTGGTTAAAAAATGACCATATTTGGTAAAAAATAGCAAAAAGCATTGATTTTGCCTACACATGAAACGGGAAAGGTAACTAATAAAATTGTTACTGCCATTTTATCACATATATTTTTTTGGAAACTGCACACAATTATCTAGGATCGCATTTTTTATTTTTTTAAATAAAGCCGAATTTTTCGAAATATAATAAAAAACATGTTAAATGTGCCGTTTCCGACATTTATCTGCATCAATTTTGATAGAAACTAATGAATATCTTTGATTTTAGGACCTTAAATTGAAAAATGAGAAACGCGATCCTAGATTTTGATATACTGTACATAATGGTTGAAAAATCTTTCCTTGTACTTTTTAATTTTTTTAGTTACGTTTCCCGTAAAATTGATGTTTTTTCATCAAAACTGAAATGGAGAAATCCCATGTTTAATGAAGAAATCGCACATTTTGACCTAAAATTAATGAATTTTGAGGTCTAAACTTTGGGTATCGGACAATAAAACTTGTTATGTAATTGATATTATTGGTAAGTATTGTACTCAACTTTCAGATCCGAATTTAAGCTCCTTATTTTGTAAATATTGAAAGTAATCTAAAATACCAATGTTCAATTATTTAGTCTTTGTTTACAATATTGACAAGTTTATTGCGGGATTTTAACAAATGTGCTCATGCAAGAACATAACGCAACGCGTGCACCCGCGCACGCAGTACTTGTTACCGCGCAAAAAGGCACGCACATCAAAACACGCAACCTAAACGCAAAATATTGGACGCGTATCTATGCCCGTAATTTCCCGCCAACAGCCACGTGTTTATTTTACTGTAAAATGTCAAAATGATCTTTTAATTTTACTTATAAATAAGTTTAAAAGTTTTGTTTTGTGGTATTTTATTGTCTGTAATAAAAGGTAACATGCTGAAGTATCAGAAAATGCAGAAAAACTAAATTCTGCTACCGAAAAAACGGCCGGGTTAACAGGCCCCTTAAGCAAGTCAATAATATCGTTGACGGTCACTTTTCAACAGTAGAGAGATTGCGATTTCCCACGTACACATAACGGAATACAGAAACGTGAGTACTTTAAAACTTCACGTTGACGTAACCATGGTAACGGTTCACGCATACGCGTGTTTTTTATGTTTCACATACACTCTAAGTAAAATTTTACTCAACAAGAGTAAAAAAAAATTAAGAGTGTATACAAGGCGGGGTGAATAGTATGAATTGAGGGCAGCAATACCATAGAAAACTAAATAAATAGCTCAGACCAAAGATTGCCTATGCATGTTTCATGATGTTTCCCTCTCTCACGATTTTGAAATAAGATATTTCAGATTGAGGGCTAAATTCTTAAGCTAACGTTCTGTCCGTAGCCAGGAGACCTTTACATTTCATCATGGATAATGAGGCACGTAATGAACGTACCACTCACGTGAAAGAGCCACTTCAAACGGTAATTTCAACATGTCTGGCTATAGATTTTTTGTTTTTTAGTTATTAAGGTAGAACAGCGGCTTTACAAAACATATCAAGGAAAATCAAGGTGTTTCACATTGGTTTGCTCCTTTTGAAGTCCCATTGAAATTCAATTTTTACCGTTGGCGTGTTATCCACCTCTATTAAAACAATAGGGGATATCGATTTAGTGAATAGTATCCACGTATACAGTGTACGTGAAATTCTGCAATCCATGGTGTGCTGTACTGGTAATGGTTGGCTAACTTTCAATAGAACCCACGTTTTCGTTTTCGTTCGTGTTCGGGAAATCGCAAACTCTAGTGTCAATATATATGAACCAACAATCATGATATGTTGTGGTTGAGCATGACCTTCAATTTTGTATAAATCTGAAATCTTACAAAAGAATAAGATACTCTTATCGACGAGAACACATTGATTCGGGTTTGAAAATGTTATCGTGAACGATTATGTGAACAGGCTATCACTGTTGTACAATCAAAGTCACGGACTGAACACCGTACCAAGTGATACAATGTAAAGTAGCTATAATCTATAAATGTTGATAAGATAAGATAAGATATGATAAGCTAATGTGTTATGTGTGCTATAAATGGAAATGTCTAAAAACATTTTTACACAAAGATTTTGTTGGCCATGAAATTTCTCTTACTTTTAGTTGAATCATAAACAACCCTTATGAGTTAGTCAGCCAAGTTTGGCGGAGCTTTACTGCTCCCAAAATATTAATCATCGGGCATTGAGTGCAAACTCGCTGACCTTAGCGAGTAGTGATCATTCCATGGCAAAATATTGACTCTCATTTCTCTCGCCTTGGTCTTTAATACATGGGTACCGACATTTGCTGATGCTGAGACGGCAACAGGGTCTCGGTGATCCAAACCGGTGTTTCCGTAACCAGACCACTTGTTATATACGCCCGCGTATAGTTTGGCGTATAAAATTTCAATTCACATTGTGTGTACGTTACTAACATTAAAACATATACAATGGATTAAGAGTTCAGCTTTTTAAAAGGCACCTAATAAAATTTGAGCTTTCATTTACTTATTTACACTTAAAATTAAACTTGTGGTTTCAAAAATATGTAAATCTTTTTTGTCTTTATTATTTTTCAGACTGTTTGATTAATTTCTGACCACAATAAATAAAGCAACAAAAGTTTAATAATTACATAAATCCAAGCTTTTTCCCCCCTTTTTTTATTATTTCATTGGACGACTCACGTATCAATATCTAATTAATTTTAATTTCTTCATTTCAATCTTTATTTCACAAAGTTACATATAAACGAACAAATAAATATAATTGAAAAGTTAAAACAGATA
>JXSR01S005725.1:115420-127122 GCA_000969725.1 Ophiothrix spiculata | reverse complement strand
GAAGTTATCATTCCCAAGGGCCTCTTATTCATTGAATCAGTAGTATAGATAATTGTAATGTGTCTCTGGGGATGAGGTACTGGAAGGGCCATGGGTTTGTAATGAACTTGAACTATTAATGGAATGAGTACAATTATTGTGAAAACCTAAATTCTACCCCACACATGGTTGGAAAAGAAGCAGATACCACAACTTCAGTGTTTAGGCCTAAATATTTGTGGTGATATGTTCTTGATAAGGAGATTTTAAAACTTAAAACCTGTTTGAAAAATGAGGAAAATCTTCTGAAAATCTTTTTATTTAGATGTGTAGGCCTATATTTATAATGCTTATAGTAATCGGTGGCTTGCTATAGTGATAATGGGTCTGGGATGCGGTAGGTACCGGGTTCGAGCCCAGGTGGAAACCCGATATTTTTGACTTGTAAATTTCCGAGGAGATAGTTTCTGAACGGAAAAGTGGGGTAGGGAGTTAGGGTTAAGTTCGCCTAGATTTGCGTCTATACTGACCCTAACGCTACCAAATATTCTGCAAAGTTAGGAAAATCGACTAAGTCCGAATACGTCACATACCGGAGTCAGTAATGATCATGGAATCGCTGCCATGGCAGCGCCTGATCGGTGGCTTGCTATAGAGATAATGGGTCTGGGATGCGGGAGGTACCGGGTTCGAGCCCAGGTGGAAACCCGATATTTTTGACTTGTAAATTTCCGCGGAGATAGTTTCTGAACGGAAATGTGGGGTAGGGAGTTAGGGTTAAGAACACTTCGGATGGTCACCTTCAACTGGTGATTCTTGACTGTTGCCTTTGTTCAAATCAATAGCACTGTCCAAAACCGGCGGTTCCGGTTGACCACCAGTTGAGTTTCGAAGCGCTACCTTACTTGCTTTGGAGTGATGGAGCCTCTTTGGGCTCAGAGTCCTATACTAAAGACTCTTGCAAAATTGGGCTCAAAGAGTTCGTATTCGTACTCTGACCCTGAGGACTTGATGCATGCATTGGAACTTAAAATGCCATTACCAAAATCAGTTACAATTGCTTGACGTTATAATACGGTCAGTGTGTAGGTCCTAGTTGTCTTGACCTATTTATCTAGGTTGGTTATCAAAGATGGTTGAGTAAATATTTAGATTTAATCATAGGCTAGGAATGTGTTGTAAGACATTTATAAAGTTGTTGGAATCCTGGTAGAGGATAGGATCCAAGTTTTGTTTGTGGCACATTTAGTGAATAAGAATTTCTACCACCAATTAGGCCCCCCCCCCCCAAAAAAAAGGTTGTTTGGTTGTCCTCGACTGCCAGCCCCTATTTTTTCGAAACGGGAAAAAACGTTTTTACTGTACAAAAGTATACCGCGCCTAATTTTCAGATTTCCAAAAAAGTTTTTTTTTCTTTGAGAGTTTTGATCTTTTGAAAAAAAATTAAGTTGTTGTTATCATTTTGTTTACATTTTAATACTGTTTTTAAACTTGGATAAAGAAGTTTTTCGGTACAGTAGACATTTTGCATCTTTATAGAGGCCATAATTTGGTGTAGTTTTGACTGATATTTAAAAAAAAAATCCGTCCACCCACACTTGCTCAAAAAAAGTTGTAGAGGACAACCAAACAATTTTTTTGTTGCCGTATGTAGACTAGCTTAGATTCTACATAGAATTATAACACTTATGGAAATGCTCTAAATAAAGCTTACAAATGTTATGAAATTCAAAAAAGTAAAACTAAAATCTACATAGAAATCAGTGGTGGTAGGACGATCCCTTTAATAGCCTGTTTACCGGACTGTTTACTCAGATTTGATGCGTAGTCATCCGTGGTATCGCCCGTATATTTCAATGCGTAAATGAAAAGAAAAGTAGTTCTTTATAATAATCACAATATCTTTTTAGTTTTCTGGGGTTGAAGTCCCAACCCCAACGGTTTTGAAATCTGCACATGTTTATACACTAATTAAGGGCATAAAATGAAATTTTTGAGCATTAGTTAAAATTCAAGTTTTTTGAATGGGAGTTTCAAAATCTGCTGACGTCATGTCCTACCCCCCCCCTGATAGAAATGGCTCAAATTGAGAGAGAATCAATTTACAATATATCCAGTGTCTTCTAAATCCTAAATTTGAATATCAGATGGAATTACCGGTTAAAGAAACAAACTTGTAAAGGTTCTAGAGATAGTTTGATTATATTAAAAGAGAATCAATTCAATCAAAAATAATTTGATTGCCATCACAGGTGTAGAAGCAAATTATTTATAAGATTTGGCACTAGAACACTGTTACACACCATTTTTTTCTTCAAATTGGTAAAGAATTGCAATTTTCTCCAAAATTCCACACATTCAGTGAAAACTACTGGTAAGTTATATTACTATGAACATATTTCATATTTCATTTCATTTCATATTTATTCAGTCCATCAACATACAACATTAAAAGGCGCTTACGATACATATATACATTATTAAAGAACAGTAAAATATTTAAAAACAAACAAGAAAAGAGAAAGTACGTTGATAAGACCAAGGATAGCCCAAAAAGCCACAAGAGCTTATTTCCATTGGGGTCCTACACAAGGAACAAAACATGAATGACAACAAAGAAGGAAAGGAACAGAGCTGCCAAAGGAAAACAAAACAGTCAAGTACCAGAACTACCTCCCTCTCTCATCTTAGCTTTTGTGGCAAGATGAGCTTTAACTTCTTTTTTGAAGTTGGTATAGCTATTGATCGATTTGATATTGCTAGGGAGGCAGTTCCAGGCCTTGACTGCAGTGTACTGGAAGGTGGTACTACCAATCTGCCCACGAAACTTAGGAAGCACAAAATTGAGATGGCTTTCCCTGGTCTTATACCGGTGTCTTTCAGAAATCTTTAAAAAATGATCACTCAGGTAATCTGGCGACATGTTATTATAAATTTTAAAAGCATGGTTAAGCTTTAATTGCTGTACTCTGTCATCAGTGTTTAAAAACCCAAGCTTATCAAGCTCAACCTGTCCAACATGAGTCCGTGAGTCCATACCAAGAGTTGAAGTTTGTTTTTAAATTTTTGAGAAAGACCAGAAAACCAAGAGGAGCAGGAATAATCAAAATAGCACTGAATTAAAGCAGAAACTAAAGTTTCAATATTATATTGATTCATGTGAAAAAAATATGTAGGTAGAAAAATTAGCAGGAAAAATCTAGGCCAGTCCCTTAAAAATATAGCTTACAAAGTCATACAATATCCAAATCAAGAGTGCTTTAGCAAGCACTTTACTGTGTCTAGGGAATTTTGTGGTGATCAAAATGTAAAAACAAATATTTAAAAAAATTTCAATCAATAACCATCCACATTTTTGGATAGCTTTTTATCTCACTGATTTAATATATTAACACCAATTTTAAAAAATGGGTAGATTTACCACAATTTTCGTTAAATTTATTTGATTTGCAAACACACACGAAATCAACATAGTTTTGAAGGGAGATTTATTGACAATTTTATTTGAATTTTGGTTTATTAAAAAAAAAAAAAAAAAAAACACACATTTTGAATTTGGAGGTGAAATTTTGGATTTAAAAAAAAAAAAAGGAAAAGGAAATAATTATATATCAAATTTGAATCTGTCCTTTCCAAATGTTGCACTTTGCATTTGTATTCTTTTTACCTGCAACAAAACCAATCACTCCTAATGTCGGTATTGTTTACATGTGTTGTCATAACAACAGTAGCACATGGACACAAGTACACAAATGAAGTATTAGTTACCAACTGGAATACTAATAAACAAACATATGCTAAGAACATTACGTTATGATTCCTTGCAATTGCATTATCATGCAATCACCTACACAACTAGTAACACAACAGTTTTAGTTGAGAAAATTATTTTTAATTAGTTTACTTTAGAGCATCGGGGTTTGGCGCAATCGTGCACAAGCACCAAAATTCATGCTTTTTATGGTCCATCACGCTTTTTAAGATCTAAATATGTGGATCGTCGTATCGAAAGGTACCTTAATACCGGCATAGTACATTACGAGATACAGGCCATTGAAGCTAAGCATAGTCAAAAATCACGTCCAAGGTCGAATTTCTAATTTCATCAGAAAGGTTATCATTGAAGTGTATTCTATCATATTAATCAGGTTCCAACATCCAAAACATAAGAAAAATGTAATAAAAACCAAGCTAAAAATCCTCTCTCCATTCAAGATTTACAAAGTACAAAAACTTTAAACTCGATTTTTTTCTCAGAACTATAGTTTTCCGAATCAGCTCAATGCCTTTTACCAATTTGGGTGTAACTTCGCAACCAAACATCCAATAACCAAAATCAAGGTGTCATTATAAAGCTTAAAATCTCAGCTTTCAGATGAGACCAAACAATCAATTTTGATTTTGCCGACCTTAAGGTACCTTTCGATATGACGGGTCACATATATTCATGATTTTTCCCCAAACACTATTTCATTCCCCCCCCCTCCCCCATCACAAGCCTTGCCCCCTCCCATTATTGCCATCACTTTTACTCACTGATACAAATTTCACACTCAATTTCCTCTTGTTTTTGATAATTTAAAATGTAAAATTTTGCCTACCTCGTACGAATTTCTAAATATATGTCAATTTGTAGATAAATTTGCCATTTTTCAAGAATTTCATGATTTTAAAAACAATTTTAGCTGAAATTAGCAGATTTGATGAAATTTTTTCTTGAACGTTCAAAATATGCCATAATTTTCATCCGACCTAAGGCTTAAACAATTTTTAACTCCTAGATGTTTCCTTTGCCCCCAGTTTGAATCCCACTTTGAATCCTGCCCTGCCACTGATGGTAGGGCCTCCCCCTGGTTGTATAGTAGTCTAAATAGGAAGAGAATCACTCTTCCCATATAGATTGTGTGGGTATTCTCTTGGGTTACCCAAGATTTTGTATGTCACAAGCATACAACGAATCAAATAACAACAAGTGCAAGTTTTTATGCTATATTATTGATTTTAGAGATAAATTTATGATTTTTTCAGTATCAAAGTTTTTCCTCTCAGTATCGAAGTTTTTTTTATATATCATAAAGGTTCAAAATAGGCCTACTCTTTAGACTATATTATCTATTTTAAGCCTAACAGCTGAAGGTAGTTCCTGTATTAAGCAATGTAGCAGGGGTGAGTGCGAGTGTGTGTTTGGTGGGATATTTAATGAGAAAAGAGAGGTGAGTGGTAGAATTTAAGGAAAAACAAAACAAAACAAACAAGAACAATAAAACAGTGAAGAACAATATCAACAACAACAAAAAACAAACAAAACACAGTAAAATGTAATGAGATTTCTTTTTTTCAAAAGGTATGGCAAAACTGTAAAAATCTGCTTTTTTTTTTTTTTTTTTTGTAATTGCTTTGAGTGAAAAAGTTGAAATTTCTACTAGGGAAAATATGCAAGGGATAACACTGTAGTATTGCCCCAATATATAAAGTATTTACTACAGGATTTTTTTTTGATTTCATATGGGAGAGTATTAAATGGTAATTTTCCATCTTATTCATATTATTGATGGAAACTAACACTTGTAGGATTTTGACTACTAAATCATAGAAGATTTGCCAAGTCTAAAACAGGAAATCTAGATTTGTTAAATTGGATTCCAAATTTGAGAAATATGATTTTATCTTGAATAATCAGACATGTTTTTATTACTACCCAATTACCGATATGATTCTTAGAAATACCCTTGGCATTTTTTGAAATATTGACTGTATAGTTGTTAATTGATGGGGAGGAGCTGCTGTTCCTTATTTTGTAGAAATTATGAGTTATGTATCGCGCGGATGAATTAGCCAATGAAAAAACAGTCAGTGAGTAATATTCTGTAACAAGCTGATTTTAGGCATTTCTGGTTGTAGCATGATATGGCCAAGAAAAAAAAATTGTGACATTGCCCTTTCGGGGAAAAAATCGGGTCCGTTGGCCGAGATATTATTTACTGTTGAATTTTCCCTATATATTATTTACTGTTGCATTGCCCCAATATATTAATTGCTGTTGCTTAAATAATGTTACATTTTTTTTTTACTTTTCATGAATGAGATTTTGATCTTAAAAATCTCTAAAAACAATGCATGTTAAAGTTATAGGCCTGTAAGTAAACAACAAAACAAGATCATTTAATTAGTTATTTCTGACATGATTTTGATTTGTTAATTGAACACATTTATTGTGAGTTTCTGTGCTAGAAGCGGTAAGTTCATGAACAAATTGTAAAAAAATAAAACAATCCTGACCCGATTTTTGCCAGATTTAGGGTCGGTCAGAAAAGTGCAACACAACAATTTTTTCAGACCTTATACTGTATACATGTTGAGGAAAACATTGTTATATATAAATGATAATTGTTATTGATACAGGGTAGATTGATTAATTTTCATTTGAGCATTGGAGAGAGCACTGGTATTTGGAGTGACATGAGCCAAGTGGACTTTGTTCCACAGCGGAAATAAAGGTGACAGATACGTGCACATTATCTTAAAAGATAAGATAGTTGGAAATTACTTGATACAATGGACTTAAATACAATAGAATGGAATCAAGTCAAATGGGAAAAAGCAAGCAAAACTAAAAAAAAAATGTTGTCAGTTTTATTTTGGTAATGATGATTTAAAAAAAAAAATATGAGTAACTTGTGATGTAAAACAAATTCTTTTTTTATACACAATCATTGTTTAATAGGATCAATTTAACTTATTGAAATCTAAAGAAAAAGCAACGTTACTAATCACCACAAAGATCCGATGCTAAAAATGTTTAAGATATATATCTCAAACCAACTATAGAATTTTTTGGATGACTTTTGATTTTCTTAATGTCCTTCGTCATACTGTCTTGTTTGGCAATATTGTCTTTTTATACACAATCTTTGTTAGGATCAATTTAACTTATTGAAATCTAAAGAAAAAGTAACATTACTAATCACTACAAAGATCTAAAAATATTTAAGATATTATCTCAAACCAAATATAGAATTTATTTTTGTTGGATGACTTTTGATTTTCTTAATCCTTCACCATGCTGTCTTTTTCGGCAATATCGTCTCCTTTATTGCAAGTGAGCTTGCACCAATTCCAGCAATGTTGACAAAGTTTTAAGCAGTGTTTTTTCCAAAATCACAAGCTTAGCTGAAAATTGGTTAAATAAAGCAGAAAAAGCATCACTTTCACAGATTTTCAGAAACCTACACTCTTA
Source organism: Ophiothrix spiculata (assembly GCA_000969725.1). Classification (NCBI taxonomy): domain Eukaryota; kingdom Metazoa; phylum Echinodermata; class Ophiuroidea; order Amphilepidida; family Ophiotrichidae; genus Ophiothrix; species Ophiothrix spiculata. The sequence goes on along the minus strand of JXSR01S005725.1, from coordinate 119,906 downwards.
GAAGGCCGGGATCAAATATACGAGTAGTTTTCCGGATCATTTTATTTTGATCCTTTAAGGATAACTTTTGATCCAACGTGGATCGTTTTGATCCTTTTTCGGATCAATATATACAAATGGATCAAATTCACCAGGATCATTTTTGATCCGGTTTTAGGATCATTTTATTTTGATCCTTTTTGATTACAATAAAGTTTTGATCCGTATTTCTGGATTACTTTGATACGGAAAGGATATATTTTGATATATTTGATACCGCGTTTGGATCTAACAGTCTAACGTGATCTTTTGTTGCCCCATATCCACTACATAGCCGGGAATGTATACAATGGTATAAATACGATGATTTCATCACACTTGATAACTGCCTGTCCCGTGGCCGAGTGGTTAGAGCGTTGGTCTCGTAATTACATGGTGCGCGTGCAGCGTCGGTTCAAACCCTGCTAGGGTCACTTCAGTGAGATGTTTTTAGGCAGATCTTTTTTATAAGAAATATTTGATCCTTTTTTCGGATCAAGAATTGTGATCCTTATTTTTGGATCACTTTGATCCTTAAAGGGTAAGCTCATATTTGATACCTAAAAAGAATCAAAATTGATCCTTTTTGTCTCATATTTGATCCTTCCTTTCTAAGAGTGTATTGCACCAATTTTCCTGGCTCCTGCACCAATGGACCCTTGACAGGAACACTACTCCTTAGATATTCTAACTTCTAGGCCTACATGTAGCAGGGTAGCTTATCTCAGTAATACCCCGTTCAGACACACTAAAAAGTCGTCTTAAGTTGATATCGAGTCCATTTTTAATTTCAAACACAAGCTCGGATTAGCGAAAAGTAACTCGACTTACGACTGTTCACACATGCGCTACGATTTTGAAGTCGAATTGAAATGAACTTTACTTGTTCCAGAGGTCAATGCGTTGTAGAAGTAAACACAAATTCAACTCGACTTACGACAACAGGTGTTCACACATACGAAAAGTCATCGGTTGTCGTCGTTAGTCGAGTTACATCGACTTACTAACGCAACTTAACTTGCCTTTTAGCGAGTTGAAAATTTGATGTAAGATGACTTTTTGAAAGACGACTTAATTCGACTTGAACTGTTCACACACAAGTGAATTTTGAACTCGATATAACTCGAATACGACTAAAGAGGACTAACGATGACTTTTAGGCTCTGTCTGAACGGGGTATAAGTTGTGCAATTCCTTGAAGTATTCATTAGTGCCCTTTAAATAAATATATACTTCCTATTCTTGTCTGGAACTCTTGACCATGTTTGACAGTACAAAAGTATTCTCTCCAAATCAATTTTGAAACTTCTTTGAAAATGATGTAATAATAACAAGAAACGAAGTAGAAGCTTTTCCACTGTTGTATAAGGTCAAAGGATACTTCAACACATTACAAATATTTATGCTCGCTAAGTCTTTGGGTTCAAACTATCAATAAACAGTTTTGATTTGATAAACCCAACACAATAGAAAACACGTGCATTATCTGTCTTCAAGTTCACATTTATTTTGTCAATTCAGGTTCGTTTGTATGTATCGCTGTTATATTGTTATTGTTCATTCAAAATTTATTCTGCTACTGTGTAAAATGCTGTGATGTTATTCACCCTTGAAGTTGTGGGGAAAATTTACAAGTTTGTGTTGCACTGCAGTGGTAATCCCAGCTGTACGAAGGCATATGAGCAAACACACAACCGTCCCAATATCAGACCAAATTCATATTTCGTCCTGACATATATTATTAGGCCTACTATATAGGCCTACTTAAAATTGGGCCTATTGGTTATTTTGGTTCCTTACCAACAGTTCATGACTCTTGAATGTATGTTTGGATTTGAATTTTGAAATAGGGAACAGTCAAATTTTTGAACATACCCTCCCAAATTGTCAAATTTTGGATCTAGGCAATACACTGTGCACAACTCTCAAAGGTGGAGCCTAATGGTGGAGCCTAATTCAAAGGGATCATTCATTACAGATTTGTAAGAGAGTAAAGCCGAAAACATACTCGGCCTCCAAACAAAATTTTCGCTACCAAACATTTGGTCGTGACATCAAAATGACGAGTGACTCCAAACAAAATAACGTCAACACCGAGTTGAGACCAAATAAAATGTTGCGCTAGATTGCACATGCTATTGAATTACCATATACATTGGACCAAATGTTTGCTACCCATTCATACTTTAAGTTCGATGGCAAATATTTGGTGACGTCACGACCAAATGTTTGGTAGGAAAAATTTTGTTTGGAGGCCGAGTATGATTTCGCCTTAATTTTTTGTTTTGCTACCATACTTCAAGCTTTATAGAGTTTATGTATCGCAATATTGCAGCCTCCACCTGTTACTTCACAAAATGACAGTTACTGTCATGGTAGTACTGTATCCAAGGAAGGGGGATCAGAGGAAGGGACCGGGGTATATCTGCTGGTTGACCGCGCCATAATTAGATTTCATAATCCAGACGAGGCCTATCCAACCACAACGGGGATATCCCATATGCATGTCCTACAGGAAAGACACCAAAATAGAACGGGTCGAATACTAGGCCGGCAAAATTCTAAGATAAAAACAGGACAAAGTCATCATGGGTTCAAATAGATGTATAAAACAAGAAGTTATAGTAGTATTAAAATTGTTTGATGCTTTTTAAAAAAAATCGAACCAACATAGAACAGGCCAAATGATAGATTGCAAAAATAAAGAGATCAAAATTCAAGGAGGGCATTCTTATTACATTGATTTTTTTTTTCATGGAGGTCCTACTTATTTTGGGACCCTCTGGTTAAACCTCTTTCTTCCCGGAAAATTTTGATCACAATAGTTGCATGGCGAGGCAAATAATAAATCCATTGATGTACACATTTTTGTGAAAAGTGACTTTTCTTAATTGATTTTTTCTTCCCTCCACTGGTTACGCCACTGGATTTTGTTTGAAAATGGGACTCATTCAGCAGATTAATTTCCTATGTTTATGATAGAAAAAAACATTGATGGAATATTGAGGTATTTTTCAACTAGTCCGTAATCTTAGATGAGCATTAGATTATTAGAATTCTTGGGGGATAACTGGGGATAATAGATATTTTTGGTTCAACTTAGATCCAGGTATGTTCGAAGATTTGGGACATACATTATGATACTTCATCCTATGAATTACTATGATATTTTCAAAGGTTTGCCGATGTGTAGGTCTACCTCAACTTTTTTTTTCTTTTTTGAATGTTTAAAAATGTTGTGGTTGTTGTAAATGTCACAATGACGCAGCTATGTTGACAAATCACATGGCCGGGGATTTCCCCTCTTGCCAATCTCTCATGATATCATTCAACTATGCAATGTGGATTTCCTTCCTATTATCCGTAATATGTTAGCCTTGAAAGAAAATGATGATAAAGGATGAAAATAAAACGAAGTATGAAATCTGTCTCCGAGTGTCTTAGGAGCCCAAGGTATGGGGGCTGGCGCTGGCGTGTAATTGCGGACATATTCGGAGATTATCAGCTCAAAAACAGCCATTTAATAGCGGATTGCATATTTCCCATGGTAGGACTTTTTCGTTGTGAGGGATGGATCCAGGTTTTTTATGGTGTGTACAGCTTTTGAATAGGGTTTATGTTAAGGGAGGGGGGGGGGGTAATGTATTTGAATAGAAATTTGGAGAGGTCAAAGGCTATGATGTGTTGCGGAGGGAGTGGTTTTAGGTTTCGCAAGATTATGGAGAAAGTGATGTTCAAGGCTTGAATAGGGGAAGTTGGGGCATGCATGCATTGGGTTCCAAAGTGATTAGGCTTACTCTACTAAACTGTAATATTTTATGCAACTAGATTTTGTAAATAAATGGCTTAATATGTTTGTGCATGATCTTTATATTGATTTTAACCATTTAAAATAATAATTACATGTTTTAGAATTATCTAGAGATGCATAATAAAGCCTACAGTGGCCGGCCAAGAAAATCCATCCAATGCTATGGCCTGGCTGTTGCACAAAGCTGTGGCCTAATTTTGCTCTGGCACCTATAACGGTTGTCAATTTTGACAGCGGGGTAACTCATTTACAATGTTATATCAAAGTATTCTGATTATATGTTTGTTGAAAAGCCTATCTGAATAAATGTTTGTACAGGAGAAGATCACTAAGACAAATTTGTCTTATCACCTTTTGCAAAGTAAATGTTTTTGTTGCATAGCTACATCTCCAAATCACTTTGTGTACTCGTCAATACTTGTATGATAACATACACAGTAATGTTCTGTCAAGATGGCAGTTGCATTGTAGTGATAAATATTAAAGAAATGACCAATGACCAATTTCATTAATTCTACACACAAGTGATAAGATGATGATGATGATGATGATGATGCCCAGGTCAAAATTCCAGTTGATCCCAGTTCAACTGGTTTGAACTGGTTTCTCTTGGAAACCAGTTGAACCAGTTCAACTGGTTTTCCAACTGGCCGTAGA